>JAOEGL010000001.1:151113878-151133878 GCA_034509955.1 Urosaurus nigricauda | reverse complement strand
CCTGCACCAAGTGCAAGTTGGTAGCCCTCTTAGAAGGAAGAGTTCAGCAGTTGGAGGCCCAGGTGTCAACACTTCAGCATCACAGAGAGCAGGAGGTTCTCTTGAACAGAAAGGACCAGATGGTCCTGGACAGGAAACACACAGAGAAAGTTGCTGAGGAAGAAGAGGTCACTTCACACACAAAAGAAGGAGATGGTTGGAGGAAAGTTACACGCAGAAGTAGGGAAACCACGGTTCGTTCTGTGAGCTTGCAGCTACAGAATCACTTTGAATCTCTCTCTGTTATCAGAGATGATGAGGAAAAGCAGCAGGGACAGACATCAGGGACAGAGCAGGGGAGACTGAGAGTACCACGAAAGGGAACAGCCGCTGCTAAGCCTCGGAGGAGGCGTGTGGTGGTTGTGGGGGACTCCTTGCTGAGGGGTACAGAAGCAATGGTTTGTGGGCCTGACAAGATGTCTCGGGAGGTGTGTTGTCTCCCTGGGGCAAAGATCCATCATGTAACTGAGAGGCTGACAAGACTTGTCAAGCCTACTGATCAACACCCCTTTCTTCTGGTTCATGTGGGAACCAATGATACTGCAAGGCACAGCCTTCAGAATATCATAAGGGATTATGAGGCTCTAGGAAGGAAGCTGAAAGAGATGGATGCACAGGTTGTCATATCATCTCTTCTCCCAGTAGAAAGGCATGGTCCAGGAAGGGAGAAGAAAATAGCAGAGGTGAATAACTGGCTCCGTAGATGGTGCCGCCAAGAACAGTTTGGATTCTTGGATCATGGGCTGCGGTTCCATGAGGAGGGACTTCTGGCAAGGGATGGGCTGCATCTCACACCAGTTGGCAAAAACATTTTTGCCAAAAGTCTCAAAAATCTGATCAGGAGGGCTTTAAACTGAGTTATATGGGGGAGGGAGACATTATTTTGGAAGGCAAAAGGGCTGGAGAAAATAATCAAACTGACATAGAGGGAACAAGGCAAACAGTGCAAGGACCCAACAGTGGGAAGCAAAAAAATTTGCACAGGCAGCAAGTAAAGGGAACACATGTTCTTAGATGTCTCTACACTAATGCACAGAGTATGGGAAATAAACAGGATGAACTCGAACTCCTAGCACAACAGAGCAAATATGATATAATAGGCATCACTGAAACCTGGTGGGATGAGTCTCATGACTGGAATGTAGAAATAGAGGGATATAACCTTTTTAAGAGAAACAGGCCAAACAGGAAAGGAGGAGGAATAGCATTATATGTCAGGGATATTTACACCAGTGAAGAGATCCAGGAAGTCAATACTGGAAGCCAGGTGGAGAGCATCTGGATAAACATTAAAGGAGAGGGAAACAACAGGGATGTTACTGTGGGAGTCTACTACAGACCCCCGACTCAGGCAGAGGAATTGGATGATGCCTTTCTAGAACAGATGAGCACACACTCAGAAAGGAGAGATGTAGTAGTGATGGGGGACTTCAACTATCCGGATATTTGCTGGAAGTCAAACTCAGCCAAATCCTCAAGGTCTAGCAAATTCCTCACTTGCCTGGAAGACAATTTCATTGTCCAAAAGGTGGAAGAGACAACAAGGGGATCAACTATTTTAGATCTGATCTTAACCAACAGGGATGACCTAGTCAATGGGGTGCAAGTGGTTGGATCCTTAGGGGGAAGTGACCATGTTCTCCTGGAGTTTGTTATACAGCGGAAAGGGGAAGCCAGGCATAGTCAGACACGCATTCTAGACTTTAGGAGAGCTGATTTCAATAAACTTAGAGAAATACTGGGGGAGATCCCATGGTCAAGAAAACTAAAAGAGAAGGGAGTTCAAGACGGATGGGAGTTTCTCAAAAAGGAGATACTGAAGGCGCAATTTCAAACAGTTCCAATGAGGAAGAAAAATGGGAGGTGTCTCAAGAAGCCAGGATGGATGACTAAGGAACTTTCAACTGAGATAAGCCTTAAACAGAACATGTATAAGAAATGGAAAAATGGGGAAATCACGAAAGAGGAATTCAAACAAATAGCCAGCACATGTAGGGGTAAAGTCAGAAAAGCTAAAGCACAGAATGAACTCAGGCTGGCTAGAGAGGTTAAGAACAACAAAAAGGGCTTTTTTGGGTATGTCCGAAGCAAAAGGAAGAAGAAGGAAACAGTAGGGCCACTGCGTGCAGAAGATGGCAAAATGCTCAAAGATGACAAAGAAAAGGCAGAATTACTCAACACCTTCTTTGCTTCAGTCTTCTCAGAAAAGGCAAAGGGTGGTCAACCTAAGGATAATGGAGCAGAAGACAGAATAGGGGAATCTCAGCACAGAATAAGTAAAGAGATAGTACAGGAATACCTGGTTAACCTAAATGAATATAAATCTCCAGGACCAGATGAACTACATCCTAGAGTATTAAAAGAACTGGCGAATGTAATATCGGAACCATTGGCAATAATCTTTGAGAACTCCTGGAGAACAGGAGAAGTCCCAGCAGACTGGAGGAGGGCAAACGTTGTGCCCATCTTCAAAAAGGGGAAAAAAGAGGTTCCCAACAATTATCGTCCAGTTAGTCTGACATCAATTCCAGGAAAGATTCTAGAGCAGATCATTAAGCAGAGAGTCTGTGAACATTTAGAGGCCAATGCCATAATCACAAAAAGCCAACATGGGTTTCAGAGAAACAAGTCTTGCCAGACAAATCTGATCTCTTTTTTTGATAAAATTACCAGTTTGGTAGATGAAGGGAATGCTGTGGATATAGTATATCTTGATTTCAGTAAGGCCTTTGACAAGGTTCCCCATGACATTCTTGCAAACAAGCTCGTAAAATGTGGGCTAGACAAGGTAACCATTACATGGATTTGTAACTGGTTGACTGACCGAACTCAAAGGGTGCTCAACAATGGCTCCCTTTCATCCTGGAAAGAAGTGACCAGTGGGGTCCCACAGGGTTATGTCCTGGGCCCAGTGCTATTCAATATCTTTATTAATGACTTGGATGACAGAATTGGGGGCATACTTATCAAATTTGCAGATGACACCAAATTAGGAGGAGTAGCCAATACTCCAGAAGACAGGATTGAAATTCAGAATGACCTGAATAGACTAGAAAGCTGGGCCAACGCTAACAAAATGAAATTCAATGCGGAGAAATGTAAGGTTCTGCACTTAGGGCGGAAAAATGAAATGCACAGATATAGGATGGGGGACATCTGGCTGAATGAAACTATGTGTGAAAGGGATCTAGGAGTCCAAGTAGACCATAAGTTGAACATGAGTCAGCAGTGTGATGCAGCAGCTAAAAAGGCCAATGCTATTTTAGGTTGCATCAATAGAAGTATAGTGTCTAGATCAAAGGAAGTAATAGTGCCACTCTATTCTGCTTTGGTGAGGCCCCACCTGGAATACTGTGTCCAGTTCTGGGCACCACAATTCAAAAAGGATGTGGAGAAACTGGAGCGGGTCCAAAGGAGGGCAACTAAGATGGTGAAGGGTCTGGAAACCATGCCCTATGAGGAACGACTTAGAGAGCTGGGGATGTTTAGCCTGGAGAAGAGAAGGTTAAGAGGTGATATGATAGCCCTGTTCAAATATTTGAAGGGATGTCATATTGAGGAGGGAGCAGGCTTGTTTTCTGCTGCTCCAGAGACCAGAACGCGGAGCAATGGATGCAAGCTGCAGGAAAAGAGATTCCACCTCAACATTAGGAGGAACTTCCTGACAGTAAGGGCTGTTCGACGGTGGAACACACTCCCTCGGAGTGTGGTAGAGTCTCCATCCTTGGAGGTCTTTAAGCAGAGGCTGGATAGCCATCTGTCGGGGATGCTTTGACTGGGAGTTCCTGCATGGCAGGGGGTTGGACTGGATGGCCCTTGTGGTCTCTTCCAACTCTATGATTCTATGATTCTAATCCTTGAGGATCCTGGGATTTACAGTTTAGGAGTGAGTATTTAGAATTCTCTTCCAGAGAATTCTTCTCCAGACTACAAAACCCAGGTTTCCATAGGATGCAACCATAGCAGTCAAAGTGGAATCATAGTGTTGTAGTTGTGTCACTACTCTTTCTCTTACTCACTCTGCTAAGAGGTATCAGGTAAACTAGACCTTCATGTATGATTTAAAACGTTCACTTGAAAATCAATATCATACCATAGCCAATATTGTTGTATTAGTATCTCCTGATAATGTATCATATTTTAGTTCTATTTTAAAAAGAAATGTATTGCTATTAGTCTTCTCAATATATCCGTTAATCTGTCTTTGTTGTTCCCTGCTTTACAGATGGAATATAAAATTATTGACTTGCCTGAGGCCCCAAATAATCCCAAAGCTAAATGTTGTGTCAGCCCAGATCTCATGTCAACCCAGGTCTGATGTTAACCCAGTCAGTCTGAAAAACTAATCAGGGGTGTGAACTCTGCAGCCCTCCACATGACTGCCATTGCCAGCAGCCATAGCCAGGGTAGTCAGTGGCGATGGTGACAAATGCTGGAATTTGAAGTTCCATATTTAAAGGTCCCTATAGTCTAAACTCTTGGCCTAAATCTAGTTGTTAGTCCTAACTAGAATAAATCCACAGAATCAATGAGAACTTATTAATTTACCACAAAGTCTGTTACATGAATGGGTCTACACTTTTTGCTGTGTGCCTTCAAGACATTTCCAATTTACGGTGACCCTAAGGCAACATGAGGTTGTCTTGACAAAATTGATTCAAAGGAAGTTTGCCTCTGTCTTCCTTTGAGGATGAGAAGAGTATGGTGTACCCAAGGTGAACCAATGAGTTTCCATGGTTAAGCAGGGATTCGAGTTGTAATCCAACACTTGAACCACAACAACATGCTGGCTCTCTAGGTCAAACAATTTGATTTATTCTCAAGTCCTTACTCCTTGTCATACTACCACTCACATATAGCAGCTGTTCCAGTAATTCCAGTTACCACCATGATGGTAGAAAACAGGGTTTTTTTTAACCACCTCTTTCAGTGTCATTTCTGTACAATATCATCTCAGACTTCCTATACATACTTTTCAGGTATGTGACCAGGGAAGAGTAAACCAGTGGTTGAGACAAGACAGGGAAACTTCAGTATAAGGAGCCACTATCTATAGCAACTATTATTAATAAAAAAAGTGTTGCTTTTAGGGAAAAGAGCATATCCCCAAAATAATTTAATTCATCTAGAAATCAAGAATATGGTTTACTGGACTTTAATGTATTTATAACCAAGAGCCATCTGAAAGCAAAGGCAGAGACTTCCATAGGAAGATAATACGAAGAAGTTTTGTCCTTTTGCTGTTGATAGATGAGGCTATTCTATAACATCTCCAGGATGCAACATGCAAATCTAGGTCACATTGCATCTTCAGAATCTGGTAGAAAAGAGACTTAGTAGCTTGTGGTCAATGTTAATTTTGACAGATGTTGCTGAAATCACAGAAATATGCAACCATACTTGCATAAACAGGCGACAACAGAGGTTGGGGCAGGCAATTGCAGTTCCCTCTTGTATTCTTTCTTTTTCTTATCTGCTCCTTTGATTCCTGGTCTGTGGACTAAATACCCTTTAGCTTGGTGACACTTCTTTCCACACCCACTTATTAGTCATGACAAGAGACATCATCTTTTTCATTCTCAAATATGAAGATCACTCTACTAAATTTTTCTCATTGTCTTTTATTGATGTTCTGAACACCAGCTAACACACAGGTAAAGTGATATATTCTGAATTATGTTTTTAGTGTTTGGGAGCTACTGTTTTCAGAGATGAAGCCATTAGCCAAATCTGTTATTCTTTCATCCCAGTGAGAAAAATTCTATTTGTATTGAATTAGCATGTTGTAGTTGGGTAGCATATAAGGGAAGATATCATTTAGGTATATATACATAAATCAGAATTGATCTCATCACTTCTTTAGTCATTAGTATCTGGTCTGATGAGCTGATATTTCAGCATTTGAGCCTAAAATTTACATTTACATCTAAAGTGCCTCAGTGTGAACCACACATTTGTGGATGATTGGGGGGAAGGTTGAGGAGGAGAAGGAAACACTTTATTCCTGTTTCCTTTTATTCTGAGGAGAAACTTTAATTGTGTGTTCATGAATATTGGGCATGGTTTAAAAAAGCCCCATCCCTATTATAACACCTGTTACACATGAAGCAAAGTGGCTGGTACAGCTGATAGGTCCTGGGGCAGCCACCCACCTTACTGAGTATCCAAGATCATGTTTGCACATGAAATGTAATTGACCCCAGTATAAGTAGACCTAGGCATAAATAGATAGGAAAGATCATGCTATTTCAGACTTATTTGTTAAAGGGGATAGTTACCTTTGCCTTCCTCAGAGACTGAGAGTGTGTGACCTGCCTAAGGTCAGCCAGTGGGTTTCCTCATCTCCAGTGTTGTAGTCTAATGTTCAAAACATTATATCACACTGGATGTATTTTTACTCTTCTGTTTTCCCTTTCATATTCTGCCTAAAAGTAAAGTTATATAAATTTCATCCTGAGATTCCACTTTAACTGCCATGGCTTCATGCTAAAAAATTCTGGTATTTGTAGTTAGGTATGGTGCCAGAGGTCTCTGAGAGATAAAGCTAAATGTCTTGCAAAACTATAAACCCTAGAATTCCACAACATGAAACCATGTCAGTTAAAGTGGTGTCAAACTGCATTATTTCTGTATTGTGAATGCAGCCTAAGTATCCTTGAGTTCAGTGAGGCTTACTTCCTGGGGAGCAATGCATCCTAAACACTTCACTGTTTCATGTTCCATTTGAATGTGCACCTCAACTTGCATTCCCTCACGCGAGGAGGAAATAATTCCAGTTACCATCATGATGGTAGAAAACAGGGTTTTTTTAACCACCTCTTTCAGTGTCTTTTCTCATTAATGTAGATATGTTTCTAAGATGAGAAATGATGTTTCTTCTAATTATGGTTACATACAGTTAATTTCCTTTTTAAAAGCTTGGTGTGAAAGGCAGTTTCCTTTATAAAGCGCAAAAGAAGTGATACAGCTGATGTTCCTGTTGCCTTAGCAACAGATTTATTTATTAGGGTCTGAAATGACATGAGTTAATATACCACATACCTGCTGATCGGCAAACTCTCCTATTTCAGCTCCAGTTGACAATTAAGTCCTGGACAGCTACAGCCAGGGGTTAATGTTACTCATTAGGAGAACTAGGTCATTACTGGGAAATCAAGGCGCTTACAGCAGCATGGATAAAATACAAAATTCAACACCTCGATGAGTGAAGGGTTTTTATGTTAATTAACCTTATTTTCCCTGCATATAAAAATATTTCATGTGTGCATATGACAGAGGATCAATTAATTGAAAAGTAAGCTTTTGCTGACTTTTCCCTCTCCCCTTCTTCTTAGTTGTCTTTATTTCTTTTGGAAGGTTTTCATTATTTTAGGAGAAATTCTTATGTCTATATGATGAGTAAAAGAGGTATTAAAATTAAGAAGGGAATCATCATGGAAATCAGCTTTACCACAAGGGAACGGGCAAATAAAAGCCTTGGAAATGAAAATAAATAAGCTTTGCTAATACCTCACCTAAGGAACAGAATATAAGCCCATCAGAGCTTGGAGATATTCAGAGGTACCACTTTGATTCTTCCTATTAAGCACTTACATAGTTATCTGACCTTCAAAAAGTGAAAATTTGAAGACCTAAATTCCTGTTGGTGATGGTAAATATCTTGTTTACAGAAAGCGATCTGACAGGTTTAGCAACACAATACATTTTTTGTTCTTTGGAATGTGGCTTATGCTTTCTCGAAGTATTAGATACATTTTCCCCAAGTTTTATTGAGATCACTGAGTAGGCATTTTTAACTTTTATAAGTGGGAAATGGTTTAGCAACGCTCTCCTTTTATTTACAGTTTTTTCAGCATTTTATGTTCTGACATGGGAGAATTTTAAGAGGCTCAAAAAGCATTATATTCTCATATTCCTTATATGTCACCATTGTCTTCGGAAAATGGGTAGGTCTTTTCACATCATAATATTTTTGCAAGACCAATAGTCTTAGCATTCAGCTATGCCTGTTTCGAATTCTCTTATAAGTGGAAATTGATTGCTCAAAAATGAATGATGGGAAGGTCAGGGGCCTTTTCCATATAGATATAGCTTCTGCAAGTAGAGTGATCTCCAAAGAGCTTAGTAGAACTCCTATTCGCCTTGAAAACATCATGGTAATAGAAAGTGTGTATTGCCTTCCCACATCACCCATCCAGTTGTCCATCTCTCCAACTGGTGAAAATTGGTCATAATCCGAAACTTGTATAAATTGGCTGAATAGAGAGGGGAGGCTGGATGGAAATATAGGAGCCCCCCCCCCCCCTTGGGACCCTGCTTGTTCCCATGTGTGCCCATAAAAAAGTAATCCATCCACTGATAAGTGATTGCCTGCCCTATACATTTGAAAGAGCTCTGGTGGAAGAACTACGTGAGACAAAGAACTTGGGAAAGATACCTGGGTTCAGCACAGAACAAGAAATTAGACCTGCTCATTGGCCTTAGCCTGCAAGAATGCTGACAACTAGCCCCCTTTCCACCACTGGGCAAAATATTTTAAAAACTAAATATAAGCCATTGTTAATGGAGATGACAGGATGAAAAAGCATCCAAAACGGTTTTCACGCTACTTTTTGCTGTCTCCTCTTCTTTAGTTGGCATTTACTCTGTGGAATCACAACAGCAGATCTGGTTCCAATTTTCAGTGCAGATTTTCATGGTACAAATGTTGCTAAAGTCAGGAATATTCAAAGGGAGCAATTTTCCTAAAATACTGAAATGTTTACTGAATGGAGCAAAACAAGGTTTCTCCTGGCCAGCTTCATTTGATGCAAACCAGCCTGTCCCAATCTGGAGCCTTCTTCCAAGTGTGTTGGACTTCAACCCCTAGGATGGGAACTGAAGTCCAACAAATCAGGAGGACACCAAATAAGTTAAAAGAACTGACACTACTGTAATAAATGATGTGCTGATAAAGAGAAATCTTGGAATGCATCAGCTTGGAAAAGAAAAAGAATTGTCTAATATGTCTGCATATTCATACTAACATCATCTGAAAATTTTAGTTGAAACTACTATATTATGTCAGTATAAGCTGGTGTTTCAGAAGCTGATTTAATTTTTTGTTTACTTGTTTACTATGATCAGCCACAAACACAAACACACACACACCTTTTCTAATATATTTTCTTGGACAGTGGCTTCTCTTATACAGTTCACATGAACATTCTTACCAGAACATTGCTATTAGATTTGACTGTTCTCTCATCTTTATGGGCACACTAAGATATCAAACTGATTTGATAGCTAATTAAGAAAGGCACCACTAAACCACATTTCTGTGAACTATGAAAATAACTAGAATTTGCTTCAGCTGCTCCCGACCCACGCTCTCTCCGGCCACTGTAGTATAAAGCCACTGCTTTCAGTAATGTGAAATAACAACTTGAATTAACTT
Source organism: Urosaurus nigricauda (assembly GCA_034509955.1). Lineage (NCBI taxonomy): Eukaryota > Metazoa > Chordata > Lepidosauria > Squamata > Phrynosomatidae > Urosaurus > Urosaurus nigricauda. The sequence goes on along the minus strand of JAOEGL010000001.1, from coordinate 151,124,403 downwards.
TTGACCATTCTGTAGTCTGAGAGGGTGAGGTAACACTCTTGATATAACTGAACCTGTTTGAATAGTGGGCAGAGTCAGACCATGAGGTCTCTCAACAAATATGTCTGCATGTTCATACTAACATCATTTGAAAATTTGTCCTGTTTGACATTCGACCCAACTCTGTAGATTTAAATGGGAGGCTGTTTTTGGTGTTGTTGATGTTCTCCAATGACAGTTGGACACAATACCATCTGTGCCAATGGAAGCACAGACAACTAGCAGTATGGAGGTTAGGGTTAAACAATCCCCTTGACTCTCCTTAGTTGTTATCTCTTCTTGTGTTTCACGATCCTAATAATACTACAGTCATCCCTCCATATGTGTGGACTTGGAGTCCACGGTCTTGCTGTTCGCAGGAGGGATGAGCTGCTATCTCTAAAATGGGTGCATGCATGTGTGCGCAGCCCTGAGCACACACCACAGGCGTGCACGCCATTATTCTCTATGGAACTCGCATATGTGCAAGTTGCCATTTTTGCAGAGAGGTCTAGAACAGAACCCCCTTGAGTTGGGAGAGGCAACTGTATTATTATTCCTGTTATGTTATGTTTAATTTTTATTATTATGACAGCCAGCATGATGTAGTGGTTTGAGTGTTGGCCTATGACTCTGGAGACGAAGGTTCGATTCCCCACTCAAGCATAAAAACTACTGGGTGATCTTGGGCAAGTCACATGCTCTCAGCCTTAGAGGATGGCAAAGGCAAACCTCCTCTGAAGAAACTTGCAAAGAAACCCCATAACTTGCAAAGAAACCTTAGGGTCACCATAAGTCAAAAAGGATTTGGAGACACAGAACAACAGCAACAATATTTATTATATATTATTTGTATTTGTATTTTAATTATTTTTATATTTATTTATTGACACATACTTGCGTGTGCACACACACATGCACACACACACAAAATGGGCCCTCAACATTCGCTGGGGTTTGGGGATCACATGAAAGTGGAAAAACTGCAAATAAAAAAACACTATTTTTTTTCAACGTGAGAGAACATCTCTTTAGGAATATCTAGGTCTTCCAGCACAAGTTTGTGGGAAACATCTGCCAAACATTGACCATAGAAGTACATCGGAGGACCTAAAATGCCTAGAAAAGTGTCCTTTTTAGAAATCTGTAGGTCTTCCAGCATGACTTCTAGCAGATGTTGACCCATGAGTCATGCTGGAGGATCTAGAGTTTCCTAGAGAGTACATATTAATCAAATTCATGAATAATCAAATCCACAAACGTCAAACTTGAAAAAGAGGAGTGTGACTATATGTATGTATGGATGGATGGACAGACAGACAAAGCTTTGAGGACCTACAAATACCAGGGCTGAATACTAAAATGAGGACAGTGGAACATCTATGCATGCTTCCTGCCTCTTATACTTCAGAAATCAGGCAGTGACTACCCCTAAATTTCTGGAACTCCTTTTCCAGAGAGATTAGATTGGCACCCCTCCCTTTTTTGTGTAAGTGGTTGAAAATCTTTATCATAGAATCATAGTGTTGGTAAAGACTACAAGGGTCATCAAGTCCAATCCCCTGCCATGCAGTAATACACCATCAAAGCACCTCAACAGATGACCATTCAGCCTTTGTTTAAAAACCTCCATAAAGAAGGAGACTCCATCACACTCCGAGGCAGCGTATTTCACTGTGGAACAGCTCTTACTGTCAAACAGCTTTATGTTTCAGCTGCCCTTTGTGAACTGGTTGTTTAGCTGGGATAAGTCTTGTACAAGGTGCTGGATTTTCTATTTGCTCTTTTTGCTGTGGTTTTTGTGGTTTATATTTTCCACTGATTTTAATTTGTTTTGATAATTTAATCACTTTTTATTTATTTCAAACTGTGGTCCTTCCCTCCACCAAAGATCTCTATGGAAGTTGAAATCTACATAGTCAGTATTCCATTTCACATGTAGAGCTCAATATATGTACACTTCCCCCTGCTAAAATCCTCTTTCTAAGTGTCAGACCCATTAATGTTCGGAAGGGCCCAAAGAAATAGGAGATGGATGATGATGATGATGATGATGATGATGATGAATATCACCACTAGCAGGTAATTAGCATTAATCACTTGCACTTAAAATTGGGTGGGGGAATCAGCAAATGCATATGATTAACAATTACTATTTTGGAGATCACACTGTTTCTTTTAAAATCATAGGTATTTGTTCAACATTTTTATTTTGACAGTGATGCCTATGTTGTGTGAACTGGGTGTAGTGAAAGACCATAAAAATAATACTTTTTTCAAAATAAAAAAAGTTAGACAGTGGGAAGTAGGTTTCTCAGGCACTAGAAAACACTGCTGTTCCAACTGAATTGGGACTGTTTGAGGGGCATGGTATTTGTGTTGTTTTTACACACACACACACACACACACCTTTTCCCAGCCTTCTGGCATCAAGACATCACTGTTTAAAAGATTTAAAGCAGGAACAAAATGTGGCCTTCCAGACTGCATCTCCCATTATCCTTAACTATTAGTAGTGCTGGAAAGTGTTGGTGGAACTTACAGCCCAACAACATCTAAAAGGCCACATTCCTATAAAGGCTGTCATATCTCTTCCAGCATTCTGGTATGCTAGGCTCACATGTCTCAATCACATGCCTTGGCAGCTCTGTAACCCCCCCCCCCCCCATGTGCTTCTTTTCCTGTGGCCGTTGATGATCTTTGCCACAGATCAGAAGCATCAATAGTGTTTTTGTGTGATTAACCATCTTTTTACAATACTATTTCTATGGTATTCATCTTCCTGGAAATATCATACTGATCTTCTTTCACTGATTACATTTGAAGGCCATGAATTTTTATAAGTGAACTGGATTCTCACTTTTATTCCTCAGTGCCACCTTCTGTGATGATTAGCCCAAAGAGAGAAAGTAATTGGACTGATCCTGTTGCTGTTTGCCTGTCCATTATTGTCTGCTTATTTTTATTTATTGTTTAAATTGTTATTGATCTTTTTAACATGTTTTAATTGTAAAGTGTTTAATTCTATTTTAAGGGAGGGAAGGTTGGGGGATATGATATGTATAATTTTTAATGCTGTAAGCCACCCCGATTGCCTGATATTATTATTATTATTACTACTACTACTACTACTACTATTACTACTAGCACAATGATTTACCTGTGACTGCCCAGATACCATTGGATTGTAACTCCCTTTAGCCCTAGCCAGCTGAGATGAGGGATGATGGGTGTTACAGTCCAACAACATCTGGAGGGTCATAATTGCCTTTGATTAAAACAAGCCAATTGCTGGTGGCTGTGTGTTTTCTAATATGTGTCACTATAAATCAGAACTTACACTTCCTCGCTTGACCCACATTAAATATTTTCCAGGTTGTGAAACAATTGGCATGTGTTGAAACATTCACATCATCTGAGAAGTCGGTCTGTGATAGCTTCATTTTATAATTTTCACACACACACACACACAAATGATTGTGTAAGCTGATTTTACACCTCTGCCAGTTACTACCACCTGCCTTGCCAACAACACTGAATGAATTAGCGTGCTGTTTCCAACAGTGGCCAACTAGATGCCCATGGGAAGCCCACAAGTGGGACATAGATTAAATGAGGGCAATCCTTGTGTTGGGCTCAGCAGCTGATATTCACATGCTTCATGCCTCTGATTCTGGAAGCTGTACACCTACAATATGACTAGTAGCCATCCATCTATCCATCATGACTGTGAGCTTGGCAGCTACCCATTTCATATTGAACATCACTTCTCTCTTCCAGGTGACCACTCAGAGCTGTTTCTTATGTTCAGAAAAATCACACCAACAGTCCTGAAGCTTTACCATAAGAAACCATGTGAGATTTAGCCTATTTTGTATAAAAAAAAAAATAAAAAAAACTAGCATTTCAGGGAGATTGTACTACTATTCTTTTCCCATCCATTCTTGCTTTTTATAACAATTATATATATATATATATATATATATATACATACATACATACACATACACATATACTGTACACATACAGCTCAAGAAGGTAATGTCTGTGTGTAAATCTATGAATAAGTCTTACTGACTAGAGACCATGGTCACTGGAATTTTAATGTATGTAGATCCGCTGTCTATGTCAGCTTGCTTCATACCTCCTACTAAGACTTAGGCTTTAATATTTGGCCATGTCAGTTACTTCATACTCAACTACAATTATTTTTACCAAGATGGTCTTCAAAATCTTTTCACAGATCATATAATCAAAATTTGATATTTTACTTCAAGGTAGCAGGACTCTCTACTTCCTACCTTTTATTCTGTTGTGCCCTTTGGAAATCTATCAATGTGATGAGTGAAAAGATCAAACATTTCAACAATGATTTTGAGGAGCTGAAGTTGAAGGACTGTTCTGTCCTATCAGCTGAAGAACAATACCTGAAAAGGAGGTTTTCCTGCTGCATTTGTGAAGAAAGTGCATCAATTCAGCACTATATATTTGTAAAGCAGTATTAAACCTTCCTTCCCACCCCCTCACCCCATTTTGAGTTCTCTGTACCAGTGAAATATTAGAAAGCTCCTTTGTTAAATGTTTTAAGAAGATTAAGATTGACCTTTTTAATATTGCTTTTAGCTCAGCTTATTTATAACCCTTTCAACATACACAATACCTTTAGAGATTTGCACACGTGCCAGTTATGTATGAAATTATTTTGTATCATGATGCATCCTAAGAGACTTCATTTAGTGAAAAGGGAGGGTGGGAGAAATGTATCATCCCTGTGATCACAAAAAGGCAGCAATCCTCCATGTACTTACTTAAGAGTTAATCCCTGAAATGCATGAGGCTTACTTCCTACTAAATCAGTGGTCCCCAAACTGTGCCAGTAGTCTGGGATTCTGGAAGCTGAAGTCCAAAATCTCTTAAAGACCACAGTTTGGGGACCCCTGTACTAATTGTAGCAAGTATTGGGCTATACATTTCTCAACTGCATGCATCAGGTACTTGACAGAGGGTGTATCCAGACTGCAGGAATAAAGCAGTTTGACACCACTTTAACTACCATGACTCTGGACTCTTTCAGACGTGGGAAATTGGAAGTATAATCCAAGGGCAATCCAAACGCAATCATGGAGTTTCATGTTATTGTGAATTAAATCTTCGCACACAATTTCGGGCAATGGGGGGTCATTTTTGGGTAATGGAGCGTTACTCTGAACACACTCCGAATGCAATGGGAATTCCCATGAATTCGCTAAACTAGAGAATTCACCTGAATTCGCACTGGCTCTATTCGAAGTTGGGAGAAATTCCTCCCGTGTGAAAGAGTCCTCTGTCCTACATAATCCTGGGATTTGTAATTTGGTGAAGCACCAGAGCTCTAATAGACCAGGCTGAATACCTGATCAAATTACAAATCGCAGGATTCCACAGAATGGAGTCATGATAAAGTGGTGTTGAACTGCTTTTTTTTTCTGCTGTGTGGATTAGCTCATAGGATTGTCTTCTAAAGAATTGATATTTATATCACGGGGGAAAGTAGGTTGATGTTACTTTTGGCTTCTGAATGAGAATTCAGTTCTTCCTCAGTTTCCAAGCAGATATATAGGGCCTTCTTGGGCAACTGTGGGTGTGGATTCTGTCCCTGGGATTCACTGATGGCCTTGAAAACTGTCCCCAAAGCCAGAAACACAAAATAAAACTGGAAATGGTTGTATATCTCCTTCTGCTTTGGGAACAGTGGAGCAGATGAATCAACACTCATGGAGGCTTCCAGGAAAGACAGTTACCTTTGTTTTGTTTGTTTGTTTGTTTGTTTTGCCTGAAAAGTGGCCTGGGGAATTCAAGGATAAGGGGCTACAAAAACAGCGTGAGGCTTCATGTCAGCCTTGGGCTGCCCATTGTCTATCCCTGAACTATGGTCCCTCTCCAGAAAGCCTATTCCATTGCTGAACTTGATTCTGTGATTTTCCTAATTGTACAAAGTTCATCTTAAATTTATGCTGTTGAATTTTAAGTCTCATTGCTTTTTGCCATGCTGTCTGTGGCAACCCCCAGAACTGGGAAATCATTTTATCATAACTATTGTCCCATGTCCCAACCTCAATAACTAGTTAACATTTCAATTTTGAATTGATTTTTAAAAGTAATTCTTTACTTTTTAGTTAATTAAAAATATTGAAAGGATCCTTGCCTGGAGCACAAGCACACACTCATTGGTTTGGTACAAAGCATACCATCTTGTTTTTTCAACACCCACAACATAGCATAAGGTTCAGTAGAAACCAGCACATAATCTATATACTCCTCCTCTTTTGTTTAGTGAGGCCACACTATATGCTTATAGTTAAACTAGGAAAGGAGTGTACATATTCCTCGTTGAATTATAACTGTAATATAATGCAATAATAACTTTGATATTGGAGAAGTGAGTTAATTATAAGTATCAAATGTACTTGTAATTATAGATGTTGCTGATTAGTTATATGTAACCAGTTACTTCTAATCTCTACTGTTCACTGTCATGGAGGTTACATTTGTTCTTTTCCTAGAAATTTGTTTCCTGTCCTCCCCCTTTGAAAATATCTGAAGCCTGAGTACATTTTGCTTGCCTATAAACTTCCTTTTTTCCTCTGAACCATATCTGCTTTGTCAACCTACTTCATAAAATATAGTGCCCCAAACCAAATTGATTGTTCCCTTTTAGATATCTTACCCAAGGCAGAGTCAAGTCTTGAATGAGATACTACTTTCAACTAATGGTAATGATAATTCAAATTTATGTTTTGCTTCAGAGCCACAGTAAGGAAACCTGTGCCCTTCCAGATTATTATGAGTTACAAAACTGGCTACTTTGTACAGGCTGATGGGAATGGGAATAAATAAACAAGTTCTCTGAGTTCCCTACTAAGGCTGTCTCAGACATGAGTGGGCACTGGGTTAGATACTTCAGAGGTGGAAATAATGTGGCCCTTCAGATGTTGTTGAGTTGACTCTTGGCAGCCCTATCCAATATCGTCAATGAGAGGAGATGCTGAGAGTTACAATTTAACAACATCTGGAAGGCTGCATATTTCCCATTCCTGATATACAGGAAGGAGAGTGTAACTTGTGTTTTCAGAGGACAAGGCTATCTGAAGAAGGTTATCTAAACACTCTGTAAGAGATGTTTGTTAAAAAGTGCTAACCCCCTTACCTGGCAAATTGTGTCATTATTTTCAGAGAAGGTTAACTTTTAAGTAAGAAAGATAACAACTGCAGCCAAGGAGCGTCTTGAAGTCTGACATTCTGTTGTAGAATTCGAATATAATGTAACATTGTTCTGATGAAGTATAATATTGTGATAAATGTGGTGTTCTCTATAAATAAATAGTCCAAAAGTCAAGGTACACTTTATTTTACTTCAAGGGAACATGATAAGGATCCAGAAAGTTTCTTTCAAGTGCTGCTGAAAATGAAAGAGATGGAATTAAGTTTTCATGTGTCTGTCCTTGGCGAGACCTTCACTGATGTTCCAGGTATTGTTTTTTATTGTTCTTTTAAAGTTCTCTACATTTACAGATATCACATCAGCCAATTCTGTAGTTAATGTTTCCCAAATTACCAAAGTGAGCAATAGCAGTGCAGTGTCAGATGAAGTAAGTACATATAAAAGTCAGCAACGTGTTTGTAGCTGAAAGTGTAAGAGTGCAATCCTATAAGCCAGAAAAGGGCAACTGTGGGTCTCCAGTTATTGTTGGACTGGAATTGCCAGCATACCTCATCATGGGTTGTACTGGATAAGGCTGATGGGACTTATAGGCCCAAAATATCCGTTGCTCCTGTGTTGCAGCTTTACTCAGGAGGAAGCCCCACTCATTTGAGTGGGGCTTACTTCTGAGCAGTTCTGAATATGTTTTGAATATGTAAAATAAGTTTCATACATGCAAAAGAAATAGGAAAAGTAAATAGCTGTTGCTCTATGGTCCCTGAATAACAGTGTTTGTCGTCACTTGCTGTTGTCTCCACATCATCTCCTGCTTTCTTCTCTTGCTGTATCTTTTCTCCAGTATCAAGTTTCCAGTTGTGGCCATTTAGATGTGTGCCAAGCTATCTAATCCAGTCTGGTTGAAGACATATAAACTGTGAAGTCACATATAGACAAATTGTGAAGTCTCACTCAGAATAAGAGTACTGGTGGTACGTCATTAAATAAAATTTAGTTACAGATGATGGAAAATTCAATGGCAATGGCAAAAATATGGAACATCAGTGTCCTGAAACTGTGAATATCTCAAATAAATTAATAGGATAACAGGAGAGTCCAAACTTTGCTTTCTTCTTCCAAGCAATACCTCCACTATCCTACACCATAGCTCTTTCCTTCCATTACAGCCATCTGGATTCAAAACTCCCATTTCATCACTTAATATTCCTCTGCAATAACTGGTATTTGGGACTGAGACAACCTAGTGAGTGAGCCAAGTTCAGGGACATAACTTGAAGAGATAAATTCTTATACCAAAGGAATTATCTATATCTGCGGAGCCTTTCATGAGCTGGCTGTAGTCATCAGACTATCTGAATTGATCTAGAATAAGAGTTGTTTCAAATAATAATTGTACCTCAGTATGATACACAACACTTCAGTCCCAATTTGAATGGCCATGTTTCTTTTTTATATAACTTTTTTTGATAAAATATATGTGTGGAAAAATCAGGAAAAGTTTGTGCCCCAGTTGAGATGGCTTGCATTTCATTGTTAGGTATTGAAAACATACAGAAAAGTATTGTTGCAACTTTAAATAGCCCAGGATTTCAGGATTCTATTATACAATGAATTTTGTTTGACAAATTGTGCTTTGGCAGTTTTTGTTGAAACTATAACTAGTGTTTCTGCTTGTACTAGTAATATTATAATCCAGTGGTCTGTTGCTCATGAAGGCCCAAAATAATACCCATTTGAAAGATAATTTACTTTACACCCACAAAAATAGTTCTAAATGTTCTTGAGATAGAAATATAACGACTTTGGTTCAACAAATAAAAGACCACTTCTTTGCCGAAAGTCTATACCAAGTTTTATACTATGAGTTAAGAGTCTGTTATATTTACAATATCATTAAATTAGTTCAGTTTAATGTTCTAACCATTTGTTTATTGCAGCAAGGGACTTATAACATATTAATCTACTTAGTGAAAAATGCATTTATGTAGCTGCTAAGGTTCTCTAGGTGGCCATAAGAGCCAATACTATAGCTACAGCTTTGATTAGAATATTCTTAGGATTTTGGAAGACAACAAAGGCTCAGTTCAGCCCCAACAGCATGTTGATATTATGCAGCTAATAACTGGCCCCTCCTTACTTGTCTGAACTTCTTTCTCCTCACACTCCTTCTCGTACCCTCTGCTCTGGTAGTCAAGGTCTCCTGTCCCAGCCTAGGATTTCTACTGCCCCATCCCGGATTCGTTCCTTCTCACTTACTGCCCCTCATTCCTGGAACTTTCTTCCCCCACATGTGCGCCTCATCACTTCTCTAACCAGATTCAAAACTGAGTTAAAGACTATATTGTTTAGGGAAGCATTCCCAGGATTGTGTCATCTGCCCCAGAATGCCTCCTTCTAACTATGTATTAAGAACCTTAGCTATCCCTTCAGTCATCTGCCTTGGTCCAGGCCCCAGAGGGAGAGAAGAACCACTGGACCTCATCCCCTTTCCCACCACCTTTCCTTTCTCTTTTTTGTGTTGTCTCTCTTAGATTATAAGACTGAGGGCAGGGAACCATCTAATTTATAAGATTGTATGTACAGCAGTGTGTAAATTTACAGTGCTATATAAATAAAGGTTAATAATAATAATAATAATAATAATAAAGTTCAAGTCCAATTTTATGGCAGGAGAATAAAGAAATAAGGAATAAAAAGAATCAAGGAATAAAATGCACTTTGGCAAGAAGATGAAGTCAAGGGTTATAAAGGGCAGTCTGAAAAAGTATTAGGCAAAAAAGAAGTTTGCCATGAAAATCATGGTACATTTGGGTTTAATATCCTTGGGGTCAGGGGAGATCCCACATTCAAACAATTACAGTTTGTTTTTTGTGGGTTTTCAGGCTATGTGGTTGTGTTCTGGAAATGTCTATTTCTAATGTTTTGCCAGCATCTGTCGCTGGCATCTTCAGAGATGGGATGCCAGCTACAGATGCTGGTGAAATGTCAGGAATAAAATCTTCCAGAACACAGCCACATAGCCTGAAAACCCACAAAAAATTATGGATGCTTGCTGTGAAAGTCTTTGACTTCACAATTACAGTGTATGCTTTTGTTTTGATGATCACATCTCCTTGTAGTGGGGAAATCAAGGGAGGAGGCTTAGAAACTAACATAGGAATAGGTTCTCTATTTGATTCTGTCAGAGTCTCACTTGATGAACCATCATGTGAAACCCCAATGAAGAGTTCCCATTTCAAATTTTGAATGTTTAGGCCTTTTTCACTGTATGTTTACATACAGAGTACTCTAGTGGAATGTCTTCATTGC
>JAOEGL010000001.1:150928878-151106378 GCA_034509955.1 Urosaurus nigricauda | reverse complement strand
GGATTCCATTTGCAGCTTTCCCTGGTCTTTGGTTACAGAGAAGGAAATTAACTGAACATTGCTTTATTTTTCATAATTTCATGACCTGAGTTATTACTAAAATCAGCACATTCTGCTTTTTTGTAGGGGTGGAGAAGTAGCTATAGATTATGTCTTTAACTTTTTTTCCTCTTTGTCATACCATACAACCATATTCAAAGATCATGAATCTATAAATTACAATGTTTATTGGTCACATTTGCCTTTCTGTTTGTTAAAAATGGGGTATGATCCAATCCAGCACAGATGGAAGTTGTATGTGGAGGCCAAATTTGTTCTTATTGGCTCATTAGAGCCCTTTTTCCCATTCCATCACATGAACACATGGCCCTGTGCACAGACAGCATTAGCAGCTGTCATGTATTGGGGCAGGCAGCAGGATCAGGAATGTAGGTGTACCTGCTATACCTTCATTGAATTGATCCCCATCCAATTATTGCAAGTTAACCATGATCCAGCATATAGAAAGCTGGTTTATGCCTACTTCATTTGAATATATAGGATGCCTCCCAACTGATGGAATTCTCTTTGTTCTGGCACACACTCCACCAGAAGAATAAGGAAGAAATTTCTGTCTGGAAATCCAATTTCCCTTTCCTCTTGTAGGCTCCTGTTCCAAAGGGTCCCCTGATCCTTTAAATAGAAAGCAGGGGAGAACTGTTGGGGAACCTGGATTTGGTAAAACATGCTACCATCTTCACCAGAATTCTTCATTCAACATTACATCAGCTGAGTGACACCCACTGGATATAATCTAAAATCCTGGAAGTTCTTTCTACCAGAGGTTCTGTTATGAGGCATGTATTGTCATTTAAAAGAAGACATGAACAGTTCATCTGCAATCCATGACATGTGTCTAAGAGTGGAAAGAAAATGCTAGAAACAAAACCCATAAATATATTATTGTTTTGTTATTATCAATTGACAAAGTGAATGTTGACACTACCTTCAGTGTTTTATGAGGGGAGACAGACACTGAAATTACAAAAGAAAGAAAGTCATCAACATGTTGGATGCTATTCAAAGAATCTTGTAAAATAAACATATCTTGTTTCAACTTCACGGCATAGCTTTTGGCCAACATAATTTACAGTTTTATCTCTAAAGTTTATTATATGTCAGATGGATAGCTATTATAATATAGGGCAAAAAGCAATTCAGAAACAATCCTTGTTGTGATTCACTCTGACTATTCAAACAAAAATCCACCAAACAGTGATACCTTTATCGGTCATCCAAAATTTACAATATACTCGTTGCAAGCCTTCAAAGCTCTTTGTTGAGGAGTCCTTGTTGATATGTAAATAGACTTTAAATTTCCTGGACTTTGCCCAGTTGCTGTATGGCTGGAGGAGGAGGGGCCAGCCTGCTTAAGATATCCTCCCCATACCATCTTAACTAAGGACAGAAAAAAAATGCAAGCATCTTACTAACATCTCTAATTTTAACCCTGTTTGATATGTAGCATCTTGCCTGATGAAGAAGCCAGTGGAGCTTTGAAAGCTTGCAACGTATATTGTGCATTTCGTTTGGCCAATAAAGGTATCATTGTTTGGTGGATTTTTATTTGGATTTACAAAATGCTACCCCTGCATATACACTCTCATGATGGCATGCAAATATTAACAGAATACTTCGCAGCTAATACTTTCTAGATTTCTTTTCATTTCATTACATTACATTTTGAAATGTACAACATATGATTGTTGATGTCACGATGGTTGTAATTTGTGGCTTAAACTTGCTACTTTGCAGATCAACTTTTTAAAAAAAAGAAATCACACAGGAATATTTGGAAAGTTTATGAAAAAGTAAAGGCTAGGTTAGAATTAGTAATTAAAAAATATTAGCTCATGCATATAACTAAGTTGGTTCGGTCTGTTTTGCATTAGTTTTTGCTAAGAGTTGTTGATTTTTGTTGTTGTGCCTTCAAGTCATTCGTAACTTAATAGTAACACTAAGGTGAACCTGTCTTGGGGTTTTCTTGGCAAGATTTGTTCAGAGGAGATTTGCCTTTGCTTTTCCTCTATGGCTGAGAGAGTGTAAGGTCATGGAAACCATGGCTGAGTAGGGATTTGAACCTTGGTCTCCAGAGTCCTAGACTAACACTCAAACCACTACACCACATTGGCACTTTACATGGAGATAGTAGCTGTGGCTCAAAGATTCTAGGCCAACTCTTAATGTTAGAGGTTTTTAGTCATTTTTCTGTTCAGAGCAGATTAATGCAGCAGATGAAAGTTTTAAAAGTTCTCCACATTGAAACATTTTCAAGGTGCCCAAGATGAGAGCTGTTCAGCCTGAAACGAACCCCACCATCCTTCATTTTACTAGCGTGCCTGGATTATTCACTCATCCAACTGCAACCGATGGATGTGTTCCAGTGCACAGTTGCATGTGATGAAGTCTCATTGATCCTAAAGGAACTTGGATGTGTAAAACCGGCTGCTTGAGTTACAGTGTTTTTTCAGTTATGCCAGTTCATTGCTATTGGTGTTTGACAGCATTTTGAGGGGGAGTGGGCAGTATATTGGATTCCCTACTTTTCCCTGCTTGCTACAAAAGAAAACCGTGCCCATACTTTCCATGCGCCTGTCTGCTGATTGTAAAAATGTGTTGAGCATTAAAAAAAAAAAGAAACCACACCAAAAAACGGAGAGCTGCGTTTTGATTTATTCAGCAAACAAAACATATGCTTGCTGTTATGTTCTATGTAATTCATGTGATCAATAAAATTATCTTTTAAAAAAGAGCAACTTTGGCATTTAGGGAGATTACACTGATGTACAGGGAATATGATTGTTGCAGCCAACTTCTGTGCTGTTGGCCCAAAATATGCTTTGGGGCTCAATAATATAATAATAGTACATAATCTGCCTTTCCCCCCCCCCCCCTTTTAGGATAGAAGCTGTATACTGCGGCTGTTATCCACTCTGTCCCAAAGCTTTGGTCTATCCAGAAATATTTCCAGGTAGTTTGTTGCCGGTGAATTTTTTTTTTTGGGGGGGGGGAGGTTGAGGTTTGAATTAATTAATTTTAAAATACAAAGTTTGAGAACAAACTTAAGCAAGAGCAATTGTTTATTTGGCAAGCAACCATGTTAGCGCTAAGGAATTTTTTAATGTGTTTTAATACATTAGACGAAGTTTATATTTACCATCTGTTCTTTCAAGATAACACAAAAGCAAGTTTTGAAATAGCATTCTTCATTGTTAGTATACACAGTCTATAATGTTAGATTTTTATTAAAAAGGTCGCTTTGGCTGCAATAGGTTTCAGATTTTTTAAAATGATATTCAGAGAGAGAAAAAAATAGGCCTGAAAAAAATCATACCAAATTATTTAAACAATTTAATACTTAATAATATGCAACTCTGCTACAGGATACACACTAATGTAGTACCAGTTCTTTGAAAAATCTCATCACTAAATGTCTCACATATGCATTGTGTTACATTAGAATAATGTATTTTAATCACCCAAAGGAGATGTCTAAACAGCACAACTACACAGTCTTATTTAGCATTAAACATCCTTGTGAGCTGAGGTAACCTTATAAAATCATGCTTAAATAATGTAAAACACGAGGCGGCACAGAGCAATATGCATTTTTAATTAGTAAAGTGACTAATATCGAGTGTGTGCTTTGAGGTTTTTGTTTCATTAAAAATGTATCTGTTTTTCCTGCAGCTGAATATCTATATTCTACACCTGAACAGCTTTTTAAAAGGCTTCAGAAATTCTGCAAGAGACCAGATATTGTAAGGAAACATCTTTATAAGGTATTTTTAGAATAAGTATTTTGTGTTATTGTCTTATGCTGAAGAATACAGACCAAAAGAACAACAACAAAAACTCAAAACCCAGTAACAACAACAACCACCTCCTACTCCCCCTCCCAAAAAGGAGAGAAAACCAGAAAACATTTAATTAACATCCTAATGTTTAAAGGAAACATACTAGGGAGGTATATTAGTTGTTACACTAACAAGGATTAATTACACTAGATGCCAGTTGTATTAACCTAGGGTCTTATGAAATACGTGCACTTAATGCATGCTACATCTTGTTGTCTGGGTTTGGTTTTTTTTTAAAAAAAAATTGTTTCCTGAAATGACTGTCCTCCACATTTGGACCCCAGAGGCTTATAAAAATGAACCTGGATTAATTTAATTTGTTGGTTAAAAAGGAGTGTTTTTTAAAAGAGATATTACAATTATACTACTGAGGATGGCCTTACCTTCCTGTCTTAATTAAATCTTCATTGGTCAGCACACTCAGGTGACTGATCAAGTAAAAAACACATCCCCCCCCCCGCCCGCCCTGGTTTTTATAGTGGGAGATAATATTTACCTATTATAACATCAGTCCCATACAAACTTATAGGTATGTGTCAGATTTGGTGCCAGACTCTGATGACCTATTTGTAGGCTGTGATTAGAGAACAACTGCATAACATGGCTACTGCCCAAAATGAGATTCCTTGGTCTTCTCATTTTCTTTTCCCCTGTAACAAGTAGTAACACAAAATGCAGAAAAGTGTTCATGATAATTGTTGGGGTTTTGCTGCCTTCAAAAATGACAGCCAGTGAAGTGGAATAGGGCAAAGAGGGTTCACCATGCAATTTACAGGACCTCTTGGGAAAGAAGGACAAATGTGGAAGAAATGCAAAGCTGTTAGATTTGCCAGCAACTATGTTAATATTTGTAATGGCTGGGTTTTCACTCATGAATTCTGGTGTCTTCAAAATGAAGCAGTATCCTTATAACTCCTCCCCTTACATGCAGGAGTGACTAAACAAGACAAACTATGGGTCACTGAAACCCACAAACCAAAGGAACAGCCTGGCTTGCCCTCCTTCCAACCTCACACTCCAAGAGGCAAATAAATAAATCAAGAACAAAATTGTGAGGTATTACTCTCTGTCTCATCAAGCTTGTTGAATTGTTATCTGTGTGGTCCCAATAAATAAACTGTGGATGGAAGGTTCTAACTGTGTGTAAGTGAGGTAGTCAGAAAGAATGCTGTGATGTCTGAATGCACCTAATGCCTAGTTCTGCCTTAGAAATAATATATAGATTTTGTAAAGGAAAGAGGTGTTGTTCCCAGAATTCAATCCCCTCTGGTCACAAAGGTTTTCAGCACTGAAAAAAAATCTTGGAACATGTTATTTTGTGAACCTTCATGTACTGCAAGGTGGGATATTTGTGTGGACCTCCCAATATTGTTAGAGTACAACTCCAGCCAGAGCCAGTGGTGGGGGATGATAGGTGCTGGAGTTGTACTCTAACAATATTGGGAGGTCTGCATGTTCCCTATATCTAGTGTACATCCCTGGTGATAGATGAAAGTTTATCAAAATCTACATAGAATGTACATAGGCAACAAGAAGCATACACTGTAGGAACTCCTTCCTCAATCTTGCACTGGTAATGGAAAAATGAGAACCAGTGGGTGAAATTTACAGTGATTCTTTGTGACTGTGCTGACTTTTGATATCCTGTGGCCATAATCCAGGATGTTCATTTGGATATCTAAATTTCTGAATGCTCTGCGTCTCTGTAGAGCAGTTTGGAATTGTGCAGTATATGGGATGCATGTGGTATTTCAGGAGTCTTGTTTGGTCCTTGCACCTCTGGAATCCCCACAAAACCCCTGAAATCTTTTCTTAATTTTTTTTTAAACAAGTAGGAAAAATGTAGTTTTGCTATGAAGCATTATTCCAGTGGGTGTGACTTTGCATTTTTTGAACTGTTTAATCCCCATACAACTCACTAAAACAGCAGGAAAGCATCCCCCCCCCCAGTGACTTCTGACTGTGGGCAGCAGTGCTCCCTATTGAGGATTGGGAAGAACTGAAGATCATTCTCCAACCCCTGCTGTGGAGGTTACCTCCTTCCCTGTCCATTTGTAATCCACAACATTGCCCTTTCTTAATAATTATGGATATGCAATACGTTGAAATATAAAGAAGAATTCTTGACTTCAGAGCAGTCAAGTTCCACCAGAGAAATTGAACTTCCTTCCTTGGAAGCTTGTGAATCTTGAACTTGAGCATCAACAGAGTTCAATGTAAGACATGCTTGGTGTAGCCATTTGATGTTATTGTAACATCTTGCATGTCACCACTTTAATATGCTATTACATGTTTTTAAATGGAAGTTGTGAACTGGATGGAGCGAACTACCATCTGAAGAAAATGCAGGTGCATCTACAAAGAAATTTTATTGTACAAATTTGGTCAACATAGGCCTAAATCCTGACTAGAGTAGCACTAATAAATTAATATATTTACCTAAGTAAAATTACTGTAGAGGGCCTACTCAAGTTGGAACTAACCAGAAGAATGCCAACCATAAAGTGCAATCCTGAGTTGCAAGATGGAGTGCAGTCCACACTAGGCCGGTTGAAGGTGTGATGAATCCAAATCCCTCCTAAATTGTGGGAATTTATCTTTGCCTTGACTTAACTTTATGCTAGCATTGTAGCCATGTCCAGAACTGATGGGGGATAAGAGCAGAGCAGCCCCAAATCCTGTATTTTTTTTATTCAAGAGAGACCAGGAGGAGCAGCCACCAGCTTCACTCACACCAAACTGGCCCCCAAACACATTTTGTAGGTATAACATATGCTGCAGTGGTCCATCTGTTGCAAGTGTGGCTGGCACCTGCTCTTCCTACTCCATGAAAGCTGGACAGTGGAAAAAACAGATAGGAAAATCACCTCATTTCAGATGTGATGCTGGGGAAGAGTGGTGAGGATACTGTAGACTACTAGGAAGACAAGCACATTCATCCTTGAACATATCAAACCTTAACTCCCCCTAGAAGCTAAGATGATCAAATTGAGGCTATTACACCTTCATCATGAGAAAGCAGAACTCATTAGAGAAGACAATGATGCTGGCAAAGATGGGGAGAAGTAGAAAGAGAGGAAGACTGCATGCCAGATGTATAGACTCAGTTACGGAGGACACAAGCCTGAATTTGCCAGAACTGAGCAGATTAGTGGAGGACAAGGAGTCTTGCAGATTTCTCATAAACAGGGTCACCAAGAGTCAGGGTTGACATGAGGCAGTTAATAATCACACATGAAACCTGTCTCAAGAGAAGGGCCTTTCACAAGAGTTCCAGGCTCCCACAAGATCTCTCATTTTGTGGAAGCCTGGAACTCTTGTGAGAGGTCCTCCTCTCATGAGGTGCAAGGATATATCTTCTTTGTGGTCTCTATGAATCATACAAATGGGTTCTACTGTGCCTGCGCAGTTGAATTCGGAACCTTCTGGAATCACTGGGCAAAGTAGAGCTTGCAACTTTTTGGCAGTAGCTGGATGTCATGGACTTCACCCAAGCAGGTCAGGCACTTCTTGTGTGGGTTGCCCCACAAACAACACAGTTCTTGAATGGAGCTGGAGACATCAAAACCAGGTCGAAATCCAAAGCGAGGTCAAACGAGCCGAGCCATCAGAAACAGGAGCCGAGATGAAGACGAGTAAGGATGGTCAAAAGCAAGCCGAAGATCGAAAACTGAATTGAGCCAATCGAGAGTGATTCCAACACAGTTCCTTCGAGTAGCCTACACGGCGGAAAAAAAGGAACTGAGGAAAAGAGTGGGAACTGGGCTTATATAGAGGAGGGCCGGAGCTACCGCCAAAAAGTTGCAAAAAGTTGCAAGCTCTACTTTACCCAATGATTCCAGAAAGTTCCGAATTCGACTGCGTAGGCACAGTAGAACCAATTTGTATGTATTCGCAGATGACCACTCAAAGAAATTCTGTTGCAGGTAAGCAACCTGTCTGTCTATATATATATATCCTTAGGTCTCATGAGAGGAGGGCTGAGGGGCTCTTTCGTTGTCTCTATAGGCTTGCCTTATATGGACTGATCAGTCTTAAACTGGCTAGGCAACAGAGGTCCAAAACACACTGCAGAATAACCCAGTTTGAGACTGCTTTAATTGCCCTGATTCAATATTAGGGAATTCTGGGAACTGTAGTTTTTGAGACATTAGCTTTCTCTGTGAGAGAGCTCTGGTGTCACAATAAGCTACAATTCTCAGGATTCCCTATCAGTGAGCCAGGACAGTTAAAGCAGTCTCAAATTGGATTTGAGGTCTATTCCATATTGCTTTTGAAAAATCTGGCAACCCTAGCTGGGGAACCTGAACTTATTTTCACTGGCGCCTGACCTCCCTCTCAGTGGTCCTGCCTGTGTCCAAGAATTGGAGGAGCTTTGACTCTGGTATAATTCAACACCTCTCCTGCCATGTCCCACCCCCAGCCCCCTTTGAGCTCTTTTGTTAGCAGATGTTAGTCAGCAGAGCAATTCTGCTGATAGATGGTTCCGTTGGCAATCAGCTGGTGGAAGTACATGGTATTTGTGCTTAAGCCTAATATTCTACAACTGGTACAACTGGTTAAGATTGCAATGGTAAATAGGAACTCAAGAATACACTTTTGTCATTCATGCTTTCCTACACTTTACATTGTTCCTGTTCTTTTCTATGCGGAATATCATGGATGATTATATCTTGAACAAAAACATGACTCCTGTATTCTTGTTCACATATTGATCCAGTAATATTGCAACCCAGCAGTTTGAAAGCATGCAAATGCAAGTAGATAAATAGCCTGCACTTAAGTGGGAAGGTAACAACATTTGGTGCAGTCATGCTGGCCACATTACCACCAGAGCAGTCTTCGGATAATGCTGGTTCTTTGGCTTAGTAACGGTGATGAGCACTGCCCCCTACAGTTGGTTGTTGTTGCTGTTGTTGTTATTATTATTAACCTTTATTTATATAGCGCTGTAGGTTTACACAGTGCTGTACATATAAACTTATAATTAGACAGTTCCCTGCCCTCAGGCTTACAATCTAAAAGACACGACACAAAAGGAGAAGGGAAAGGTGATGGGGAAGGGTATCAGGTCCGGTGGTTCTTCTCTCCCTATGTCAAGGGATTACCTTTACCTTAATATCATTAGTAAGCTTATTAATGTTACATTCTCGACAAAATGCACTTGTAGACACTTTGCCTATTAATGCTTTGCCTATTAATGCCAGATTAAATGGTCAGTATAATCCTAGCTTCCTCCCTTAGAGGTATTTCTGGTTCCTCCCTGAGATATATTTTAGGTACCTCTGTATTTTGTCATATTTTCTGTACATCAACACTTTCCCAATACAGCATATTTCTGCAAAAGAACAAAGGTAATAATTTTACTCTGCATTCATGCAGTTTCATCTGTGACCTAGAAGTGGACACTTATGTTAGGGCAGATCAGAACAGTATGTTGTTTTTCTAGGAAATGGTTAAACTTCAAGAAGAAAGGAGAAAACCAAAAATGCAATTTAACACCCAATTTCAAGCTCATTATCTTTCATTGTCTATTAACTTGGCAATGGTTCAGAAGGTAGCTCATAATAGTTTAAAATGCTGACTGAACACTTCCAGTGCTCAACATTACTTCTTGAGTCAATACTGTTCCATACTATACATGGAGGCTTCAAAGAGAAAAACAATCCTTAAATTTTTACCTTGGCATTCACTTTTTCTTCAGATGCAGTTAAATAGGGTTGGTCGGGTTTTTGTTTTTGTTTTTTACACAGCTTGCCTTTTTTGCAGCTGTGGGATTGTGGTGGTTGCATGCATGAAATGCTGGAGTGGGTTATAAAGCAGCATGGACAGGGCAAACATTGATATTAAAGAGTAGGATTTCAAAAATGTAGCACCAGGGGATGAGATGTGCACTGTACAAGTCCTGCTAAGTAAAATGCTTCATTTGCTACAAGTGTCTGTCCTTTGGCGAACATACTCCTTCCTGAATTATTTATAGGTAGACTTACTGCCACAGACACAGAGCAGTTCATCACATCACTTTGGGCAGCATGTTAATAACTCCTGCTGAATGCAAGTTTTAATTGCTCATAGTATAGTAGCAACAGTGAATGCCACTGAATAGGGGAAAGGAATACTGTCAAAGGGAGTCAACTTTAACCCCCCTTTTGAAACCATCATATACTGTAGCAAAGAAATGAACTCTGTTAATTTGGGATTGCACTGAAGAAAAGGCATAAATCTATTTCATTTTTTCCTGCACTGTCCTGGGATTCCAGTTCTTAATTTCCCCCTTCTTTGAGGCTTTTTACTGGCCTGCATCCTATTAGATTCACATGTACACATTTCCCCTAATTTTGCTCTGCATGCATATGTCCCTTTTTGGACATTGTAGGACTTGATATTGCCTTGTTCCCTCTGCAGTATCCCATCCCAGCCAGCCTCCTACACACATCTGCTGAAAAGTTCTGCAACCCTTCACATGATATTCCCTGCTTCATGAGGAACAGACAGGTTTGCAGACGTATCTCCTCATAGTGAGATGTGAAATTATGACATCAGTGCTGACATCAGCTGAGGTCCTCTGGAGGCCTCAGCACTTATGTATTCATTTTGTCTGACTACAGGGACATAGCCAGATGTTTCTGCAATGCAATCCTGCCTGCTCCCCATGAAGAATGGCCATGCAGTGTGACTTCAAATGGTGCTCTGTCATTTGGGATGGTGTAGCCCAGCATAGGTAACCACACAGACCTACTATATTACACTGAGTTGTACATTATTGCAGCCACCGGGGGGGGGGGGGGAGGATGCAACTATGGAGATGAATCTACATTTTGGCTATTTGTTAACTGCTTTTAAAATATTAATACCTTACCATTTGAACAAGCTGACAAGGTGTGCCAAAATCATCAGTAATCCCAGACATATATGACTGGATTCAGACAAGCATAAGTGGAAGGGGGGCTTCCTATATCTTATCTTTGCTACAACCCATCACCACCCCATTTACTCCTCAGGAAGAAGGGATCCTGCAGAATAGTATGATACAGGGTGAATGACCCTTCAGCAGAGCCGGGGAATTAATAGAAATCTTGCACAAGAAATCTTGTCTTTTTTGCTTGTACAAGGCATCTTGGGGCCCAAGACATATGCAGATCTCAAAACACTGGCTGATTCATATGGGAGAATATGGTACAGTGGGTCCTCGTTATCCACTGGGGTTTGGTTCCAGGAAACCCTTCTCCCTCCCATGGATAACAAAATCTGTGGATGCTCAAGTCCCATTAAATATAATGGCACAACAAAATGGTGTCCCATGCATAAAATGGAAAAACAAGGTTTGCTATTTGGAATGTATACTTTTTTGGAATATTTTCAAGCCATGTATGCTCAAATCCGTGGATAAAAAATTCGCGAATTAGGAAGGCCAACTGTATTTCAAATAATCATTATATTTAAGGAACCCCAAGATTTTCAGAAGTGTGTGTGTAATTTCCAGGACACCGAATCTACAGAACACCTCTGTATCCCATGGTCCATCCTCAGAACAGTCCATTGAGAATGGATAATGTTTAATGGACACATGTTCTGACATGCTCTTGAGTATGCTGGCAGGTGAAGCTAACAAAAATCTTAATCCTATTTTTGTCCCATCCTTAAGATTTATCCATGTCTCACAAAAAGCCTGCTTTTAAAAACTTGTCTAGCAATATTTGTGGAAGATACTTGCATTTTGTCTCCAAGGGAAGAAAGTTCCACATTAATGGGACAGCCACCAAGAACACCAGACCTAAATAATTTCCTGAACTGGCACTCTGAGTCTTATTAAGAAAGCTGGAATTTGTCACTGTCCTTCAGATTAAGCTAGCTCATATGGTTGTTATCCACCAGTGAAACAGAATGGTGGTATAAATATGTGATTTTGTAAAAGGAGACCAGTTCTCTGACTCAAAGGCTTCTTAGTCTAATTTACAAATTCTTTTTCCAACCACTGCTCCCTTACACACTTACAGGTCTTTATTTATTTATTTATTTATTTATTTTATTGGTGCTGGAAAAACACTTTTTTGTTGAGCAAGGTATATAAAGAATTTAATACTTGTGCTTGCTTTTTAGGTTTTGTCCTATTGTTCCCAATACAAAAGTGAACAAAACTACAAAAAAATCTACCTCTACCCCTTGTATTCTTTGTAACTTCCTACTGTCCATTCAGCATGTACTCTTGAAGACCAATGTATTGCCTGGCCCATTATTTTAATTGCTTGTAAGTTTGCCATGGTTCCTGTCCAAGAAGAAAGTTTGGGTATAAATTAAATTAATTAAATAAATAAAATATATGATAGACACACTTATTTCCCCCATAGCCTTGCCTATCGGCTTCACGCTAAGGATCTCCCAATAACCAGCACACTGAAGTTTGCTGCTTGGCACATTTACAGGTCTGTCTTCAGGTATTCTTTTAATTTTCTAGTCCTCTTTTGATTTATAAGTGAAAACCAGGGAAGGGCAGTTGGCAAATTAAACCACATTACAGTATGCCCCTCACTATCAATTTGGCTGAGTCCTGAATTGATTGCACTGTAGCTGGAGCATAGCTTGTTTCTGCTGATTCTTTCAAAATGTTTTTCACTTCAATTTATTATTTGGAGTTAGAAACAGAGTGATGTTCTAGTAAACAAAAACATCATACTATAAAAGTAAGCAAGAGTCTTTCAAAATGTATATACTTTGGTCTCCAGAAAAACTGATCTTCCTTCTTTTTGCTGTAGAAAACAAAAAAACAAGAACAGGTTGTTTAAAATATGAAAATTTTAGTTACCTCCCCCCTGCTTTTGCTGCAAGCTTATTAATAATATAATCTAAAACAGTCAAATGCATTGCTGCCTTAGTTTGTCAATTATATGCAGTGCCTGTGCCAAGTTATAAAGTTAGAGGCAAAAGGGAGACAGAATTATGCTTGCTACAAAAAGGCAATCAACTTAAGCAATAAGGCACAAGAGTGTGTGTTGTGGGTAAGCCTTAGGTGCATTGTTCGTTACAAAGTGAAGCCAAGTATTACTAAACGTTGATGTCTATCAGAACACAGAGCTCTAAGCGTATTGCATGGTTTAGCAACAGTAAAATCTAAGAACAGCACCCTTTTCCCCCTGAGAACACAGATGTTAATAACCTCTGCTCTCTAAATCTAACAAAAATAGGTAAAACTATGCTGTTTATTGGGTTCATTCCAGCTAGAAAAAGACTGCAAACTTTTCCCTATGAACACATTTATGGTCAGGCATAGTTTGGGTGACTCAAAATCTCTGTGGCTCCTCTCCACAACAAGCAGAATAAAAGTTAACACTTTTTACTCTTTTTTGCCAATTATATTAGTTGTAATAGTTTTATTGTTTGGATGGATAGGTATCTAAATAGACAGACAGAGAGAACTAATTTAGCATATGGTTGTCTAGGGTGCCATCAAATCATAGGTTAAATTTAATGACAGCACAAGAGCCAGAATCCCTAGTGTTAAATGAAATTTCTAAATTGCTGTATTCATCATAGAAATTAACATTAGATTCTTTGTTTATTTAACAATATTGGCGACTCATCACTTGGTCCAAACAACGTGTGTGTGTGTCTGTGTGTGTGTGAACAGGTTATGGGAAATTCATCTTTTAAAGTCAATCTCCCAGTTAATTCACCTAAAGTCCAAGTTTACTTCATGTGGAATAAATTAGTCAAATTAAATAAATGTTGGTAATTTGATCTAATATACCAGTCATTATCATATGTTTCCTTAATCATACATTTTGGTTAATTGTGGCACTCATGTTAGGGTTCAAATGTAAGCTACTGTACTGCTTTATTGGTGGATTCTTGGAATTTAGCATCACAGTTATCTGGGACATTTTTCAGGGCCCATTTGATGACTCCCAAACCATATAGCACCTGATCTTCAGTCCCATCATGATTTGCTATTAAATGCGTTTCTGACAGAAGATTGCTGTAGGGATGTCATGTACACCACTGAAACATCACAATATGCTTCATTATCTAGAGCAGACATAAGGAACATGTTGATCCTTCACCATCGGCTTGCTGACTAGGGCTGATGGAGGTTACCATCAAACAACATCCAGAGGTTCTCATCACAGACCTTGAGACTACTCTCCTTGCTTTGACCTCAGTAATAACCTCCTGGACAAAAATGTTATCATTTTGATGAAGCAACAAGCCAATCTGACAAATTTATTTTAAATTTGGTTTCAGATTACTGTGTTGTATTGCTTTCATTTATGTCCTGCATGAGTCCCACATACCCTTCTTGATCCTCCATCTTTGAATTGTAGTTAGTTATTTATTCATCTAGATATTGATATCTCACCTTATGTTATTAGAACTCAGAGTAGCATATGGACAAAAACCATTGTAATTCAATTTAAAACAATAAGAGCAATTGCTCATCCCACAGGAAATGGGACAAGAGAAATGGGTTGGGTATCTAAACCATTCTTTATTACCTTATTGGGTGTGGATGTTCTGGATGTGGTTGAATTGCAGCTTGACCCTGGTCATCCATGTTCTGAGTGCCAGCTAGTATTTTGGCTTGTCACCCAGCTAGCCATCAGTAAGGGAGACCTTCATAGGGAGCCCCCATCACCATCATGTTCCATGACATAAATGAAAAATATGCCTGAAGGGCGGCCTCTAGTCCCTGAGACCCACAGGAGGAAGTGTGCAGATGCCCTCAAATGGGTGCCCAGGAGTGCTCATCTTTAGTTTTCCTTTAGTATTCCTTCAGTTCTGTTTGCCAGTGATTGTCTATTTATAAGCCACACGCCATGCCAATGACTCCTATTCCATACAGGAACAGTTTAGGGTGAGTCAGGAAAAAAAAAATTACCTGGAAAGGGAGAAAGAAAATTCCTACCTGCCCCAGAGGCCACCAGTAACAACCTGCACCCCTGGACAGGTGGGACGATGAGCTGATCAACAATGAAGAGGAAGAGTATAAAGTAGATCAGGCTTTAAAAACCTATAAACTCCAGTTCAATTCAATTTTTCTGTGCAATATGCTCACCAAGATGTTTAGTGTTACTTTCAACCCCTGGTCTCATCCCCAGGGGTAAACAAAGCCATCCCCATCTTGCAGCCTGGCTTCTCTGATAGTGAGGCCAAATTTAAAACAATTTCAACCTGTCTCAAACAGTTTACACTTATTCAAGTCAAAATCTCTGAAAAAAAGCCAGGATCTAGGGTGTCATTAAAGTCCAATGCAGTCAAGCCTCCAAACATTCCACCCATGGAGAGCCACAGTAGAGAAGTCCTGTCTTCATGTTGTGTATAGTTGCCACAGACAGCTATCAGTCCTTAGGTAAATATATGTAGGCATTCCTTAAATTATTGACATCCCAGGGTTTAAAATGTCATCACCAGTACCTTTATTGAGACAAGAACCATGTTGATAGCAGTGCCCTTCCTGGTGTCATGTAGTTCTGTAAGGTTTCCTGGTCTACAGTTCTGGTCTGCAGTATAGTTGCTACATAGCAG
The DNA here is from genome assembly GCA_034509955.1 of Urosaurus nigricauda. Lineage (NCBI taxonomy): Eukaryota > Metazoa > Chordata > Lepidosauria > Squamata > Phrynosomatidae > Urosaurus > Urosaurus nigricauda. The sequence goes on along the minus strand of JAOEGL010000001.1, from coordinate 151,090,962 downwards.
TAGTAGCAACCTTTGTCTTAGTTTCAGGGGATGCCTCACATAGAGTGCAATAGGCTAGTTGGGAAGTCACCAGCACATAAACTACTGCAGCAAGGTTATCCCTTTATAGGTCAGAGCTCTTAAGCCAGTCAAAGCTGGCCCCAGGCAGTCTGAACTGTGGTGTTCACCTAGACATCCCAAACTACACACTAGCTCCTCTAATGGAAATGCATCCCCATGAAAGGAGGTCACTTTCAATTCTCAGACATGAGAAGCAGCTCTCCATAGAGTCTATTTTATCAAGATTCTGATTCAGCCTATTGTTCCTCATCCAGACACTTGTAGCATCCAGGCATTTGGCCAGGTTAGCCTCAGCTGATTCTGACAAAAAGGAGAAATAGAGGTCAGTGTCATTAACATATTGATAGCTTTCAACCTCAGAATTCCTGATGACTTCATGACAATAAGAGCAGTGGGCTTGAAGGGTGTACTTGGCTCCTTTTACCATGTAGCCCAACCCACCTGACCAGGTTTATGCTATAAGCACAGAAGAAAATATTTTCTCACACATCCCACTGCTAGCGAGATAGGGATGTGATGAAATTTTAACTTGTTTTCTACAGTCAGATGTGATAGAAAGCAATCCCAGATGGAAATTTTATGTTGCATGATTTAGTTAGACAAAGGTCAGCAGTGAATCATGTGTTTGAGATGTAACTGAGATTGTTCTGAAACCTACAAATGATTCTTCAATTAATAAATCAGGAATCACACAAGAATTTCCCTGAAAGACAAATTGTGTATCACTACTGGATTTTTGCCATGCAGGGGGCACATTTGGATGCATTTTGGGATGCAAGTACTTCACACAGAATCATTGAGAGGTTTACTCACCTTAGCCTAGAATGATGATCAGGTTGTGAACTTTGGAACTTGCTCCAGAATCCATAGCCATACACACTGAGAGGTCTGTGATAGATATGCAGAATCTTTGGCCAACAAGCTGGTCTGGCAATTTTTTAGGGAGAAAGCTTGAAAGCTATTGGACTGGTGAGCTTAATTTCAAGGTACAGTAGGTGAACAAAAGGCAGTGATTGCTAGATTCATCTCTCTTTTTGAACCACTGTAGATATAGTTGTAACAAGAATTCAAAGATATAGCTGTGTTAATCTGTAGAATCAGTATGTAGAGAGATCTTGTAGCATTTTTGATTATATGAATATGTTTAAGATTGTTTTAAATTTGCTGTTATACTGTATTGTGGTTTTAAATTGTTGTAACTCCCACCTCGATCCATGGGAAGAGGCAGGAAATATAAATATTATTATTAATGTAACAAACGTGCTTTGTCCTATCAAAACAGAATAGTAGTTCTTGTGTCCTTCTTTTTATTTGAATGGTTCCCATCTTCTGCCCAGTAGCAGTATTTCCTAATCTAGCAAACCCTAGCCTTGAGATGTAAGGAAACTAATACAGAGCTCAGAGCACAACAACCCTGAAATGAAAGAGGCCAAAATCTTGAATACAAGAAAGAGGCAGTGATGAATTTGCTAGTGCTGTTAGAAGAAAATGTGTGTGGAAGGAGAATAGTCTTCAAATGAGGTATTTGATTCTTTCATCAGAACACTGTGATTTGATTGCACCACCTTCATACTGGGGAGTCTGAAAATGAACTGGAATTGGACTTGCTGTGTGTGCATGTGTGTGTGTTTGTGCACAGTCTGGGGATTGCCTTTCATCAGGTCAGTCTTAATTCCCTCGTGGCATTCTTATTTTAGCCCAGAAGGAGCAAAGTGACAAGAAAGGTTTGTTGGAGCACTTGGAGGTACAATAGGGAGAAAAACTGCCATACTGAGCAGCAGAACCTTCAGTATCAAAAAGCAAGGGCATTGAACTTTCTGTTACAAAACTGGACTGGGAATACAAGCTTCCAGCATTCTTTAGGGAGGGAATTAAAACTGGCTGATGAGTTAGAAATGTTTGAGAAAGGGCATCAGAGCACATAGGGGAATAAGGTAAGAGCTGAATCTGTTGAGCCCGTATAATGTTGCAGGGAGAGGAGAAAGAAATAAAATAGTTTCTTTTTTAAAAAAGTAAAATATAGTAATTTAATTTTACAAAAAGTACATTAACAAGAGATTGCAAAAGGCACTGATGACATTTTTCCCACTGCTTAATTCAGCCGATTTGCAGTAAAGTACCCCCCTTCTCCCTCAAAGAAGGATAGCTCTTTTGCCTGATGTTTCCTCCCCAAAGTGGGAGTATTCTGTTGTGCAACAGAATATAGGCAGTTAGAAGTCACAAGTAAAACCCACTCCATATAGAATTAACATCTCACGTCTGGCCATACATAAGCTATTATTTGTCATAGAGAATTGGGGGGAGGGGGGGAATATCAAGGTAATGTTCCACTTGCCATTCTTTGTTTCCTGTCTTGGCACTGTGAATTTTCACTGTCCCATCATTAACTGTTTGCTGCTGCTTAGATTATTGTATAAACAGTCTGCCTCATTTACTCCCAGGGTAGCAACTTTCATTAGTGTTCAGCTGGCCCCCAGAATGACTGGACACTGCTTTTTTGAAAGAGAGAATTCCTGGTGGTCCCACACTAACAGGACCATTAGAATTGCTATTTTTTCTTAATAAAAGAAGGTGGGTTTAAAAGAGGAGAAAGGTTTGTTTGCTGTAAGTTTGTTTTCATGCTGTCGTTCCAGTCTGTTCCTATTATATTACGAAAAGGAATGGCAACTTTACTATCTAAATGCACACAAAAGCAAGAGAAACTCTGAAAGCAGCATAAAGCAGTGAGCAGGATTGTAGGTGGATCTAAAAGCTTGAGTTTAGGTGTCAGATGAGCCTCTCTGGGGAGAGCATTGTATAACTGAAGTGCCATCACTGAGAAAAAGTATTCTGTCCATCAGAATGACCTGCCTCAGCTTTAGGAGACTCTCCACTGAAGATCTTGTAAGACAGAGGTGGAGTAAGCATGGCCCATAGGTAGCATTTGGTCCCAAACCCCTTTCTAATCACCACAGAAGATGTTTGGGATGTGGCAAAAAGTGTGACATAGCCATTGCGCCACTCCCTAGCTCTAAGCTGGAGAGAAGAACCTGAGCTTTTCATGTAGTACTTTCTGGGTGCCCCAGATACCTCTGAAGTGCATAGCAACTGTGTGAATGACTCTCTGTTGTTCATAGCCAATGACCATGATATCTGTGCAATTCTGAAACTGTAGTCTATAAAAGTAGTTTCTCCAAGATCTAGAGAGTAGTGAATTGATCTTTTAAGGCTCAGACATGGGATTAGGGACAAGACCCCACCTCTTGGCAGACAGGCAGGCCTAACATCTGCTCACCATGCAATATATTACCATGTTCTACTCAGGATCACAATCCATTGCTCATGAACATTGGTGTTGATAATCCAAACTCTCAAAGTACATATACAAACAGCACATAAACTGGGACAAAAACCCCAAGAGCTCCTCACCATGCCAGTGAGGCAAGCCATTACAGAGTGGGAGGGAAAATTTCCTCACTGAGGACCAAATTAGCCATGAAATGGGACAATACATATTTGCAAGCATTCCTGCATTGACATTTCTGAACCATGGAGGAGGAAGAGGGATCACGGGAAGAGGTAGAGCAATTAACCCTTTCCCTTTCTGTACCATTTCCTCACTTGACAATCACCACTACTCCAGCTACTTTAATTTAGAAGGGAGAAAAGAATGAAGTAGTAGATGGATGCATTCTCTCCTGCAAGAAATATTACCGTTTGAGAGATAATTTTTAATTAATTTTTATTTGCATTAAAATACAGAAAAAACATACATTACAAAACATCCTGTCTTCGTGCAGATAGGATGAAGATAGAGAGATTTTAATTAAGGAAAGGCAGGAGAAAAGAGGCAGCCCTCCAATGGACTTAGCCCAAACTTGCCCCCCTCCTCCCCTCCAGCAGCTTTTTAAGACCAAGAAAAGCATGTCAGGGAATTTAACTGTGCAGCTCCAGTATCGTGTCCTGGCAGTTTGGCCCACAGTCTATCAGTCAAAATGGCAGTCCCTTTTTTAGGCATGGGCACCATGCTAGCAGTGGATGACCTACCAGATCATTTCACATAGATTAGCACTGCCCAGATTAAATTATGGTGACATTGCAATGCAATGAACCAAACTGATTTTTTAAAAACCAACATGTAATTGTTTTTCAGAGAAAGGCGGGCCCAAATAGAGTGTGAGAGGATTAAAAGAAATCCCTGTCATGTCCTATTCCCAAGGCCTGTCACATTCCTTAAAATGAGGGATGACTACCATTGCTAAAGTGAAGCAATGAAACCAATAGGCTAGGTTGTGAACATAGCATCACCAGTATCCTAGTTCAGCTATTTAGTTATGTCTGTGAAACTAAGTAACATCTCCTGTCCGAACCAACCCACCAGCTACCAGATAGAGTGAAGGAGGTCTATTTGGCATCTGAATGGGGCACATGGAGAATGACATTTCTGTACCTCCCACCAGCAAGTGAAATTGCGACAAGGATTTCCAACAGGGATCGTTTTTTTTATTGTCATGGTCTTGCTGACTGGCAGAAATGCGGTGGAAACATAATCCTCCTAGCATTTCAAAATGGAAGCTGAATGGACCTTCTACATTTGATCCAGCTACTTGCTCTTGCAAGGGTGTGGGGTACTATTTATGTAGTCTTCCATACAAACCTGCCAGAACCCTAATATTTTTAGGGGAAGACTTTCTCTCTGTCCTGCCACCATCACAGGTTTGGTTGGTGGGGAGACGAGAGAGAGCCTTCTCAGTGGCTGATCCCACTCTCTGGAACACCCTCCTATGGGAGGCTAGGCTGCCTCCTCCCTGCTTTCCTTGCTGACAGGCATTTTTATTCAAGTAGCCTTTTAATTTATAATCATTGTCAGGGTTTCTTTTATATAAGGCGTATTATGTTAAAAAAATAATTAAAATACTTTAATGTAATTTTATACTGTTTTAATGAGATGGTTTTAATTGTTTTAACATTTTTTTATTAAGTTTTTAACTAATTTTATCTGTGAGCCACCTTGGGTCCCTTTACGGGAGAAAGGCAGCATATGAATGAATGAATGAATGAATAAATAAATAAATAAGTTGCATTACTGAATACAGATCAGTTACAGATCCATAACTCTAGGTTATGCATCTGTAACCAAAATACTGAATACCAGCCTATTTCTTTAGATTTGTTTTGTTTTGTTTTGTTTTAATGGGAATGATCACTCAAGATCATTGAACAACTATAAATAGCATATTGCTTTTCCTACACAGGGTTTGGATAGAAACGTTCATTGGGTGGGAAGGAAAGAAATGTGTATTTCCATCTCTCTCTTTCACACTCTCTCTCTCTCTCTCTCTCTCTCTCTCTCTCTCTCTCACACACACACACACACACACACACTTTAGTCTGCCCATAATTATTTAATGATGCATGTTTTAAGAGTGGCCAAACAAAGTTGTGCTCGGTCTCCCATCAATGTCATATGTTAAAGCAAAATGTTTGCCACATGTCCTGCTGTTTACTCGAGCATTGTTTTGCCTGTGGCTGAAAAGCTTGAAAGGCTGGGAATCTTTTTGCTGAGAGAAGGGGAGGGAGGCAAGGTAATGAAATAATCAGGTATGTTATTAAAAGCTTTTCCTGTCTCAGGTGGAAGCTGCCTAAGAGCAGCAGCCCAGCCTGCCTGATGTCAGGTAAGCTGTTTGTGGCAGAAAGCCCTTGTTTGCAAAAGTCATTCTAACCTGGGATTGAGTCTCTAATACCTTGATCCAATCAGAGGGCAGGATTTTCTGAGCCTGGTTTTACAGCAGTATTTATACTATCCACGCAATTTCAGGATAAAAATCTCAGAAGAGAAGACAATTGTACATCTTTTACATTAATCAAATGTTCGACACAGACTGTTTTGCTGCCACTTGAAAAAGGGGAGGGGGAAGGAGGAGGAGAATAAAAACTAAGTACCTTTTCCCTTGATTATTTTGTTCATCTTCTCTCTCTCATTTTTCTATCTTTTCCCCCTTTTCATAGGGAGAGATCTCTCCGTTTTCTTGGGCAGCGCTCCATGGTAAATTCAGGTCTCTGCTTGCAACAGAACCGGAGGAAGATTTGTGACAGATGGGGCTAAGTCACAAACTTGCAGCCTAAGGCAAAATCTGTAGAACTTTCCAGAGTGTGCCCATATTTACCTGATCAGAGAGAAAAAGAAAAGCGGCAGAGGAAGCTCAGCCTGGCTGCTTGTCATAGCTGACACGGAGCCATCTGCCACAAACCTGTGGCGGCTTCAGATCTCCAATCCCTGCCACCACCCCAACTCAAATTAAATACAGATTCCAAGAGACGTTACGATGGTTACACATGTCCTCAGCATCACATGTAGGAGACTGTTCAAAAAAGAAAAAAAGAATGTGGCCTGTTGTATAACTGCGCTCATGTATCCCATATGTGGTGCCACATTGAATTTCCGGTTGAATCTGTTTTTATCCTTTGTACTGGATGACATGGTGCCTGAATTCTTTCTTTTTGCTGACGTGATGGCAGCCAAGACTGCAGCTTCAAACACTCATTTCTTGGCTAGCTTTCTACCTAGGTTGTCAGGTTATCAGTGGAGCCTCACTATGTACTCCAAGGGCCACAGGGTCTGAAAGGAGGACCAGCATCCCCTGGATTTCTTGGGCAGGCCTCTGGGAATTGTTCAGAGGTTAAGGGCTGTTTTTTTTCTCTCCCTTCCTCCCTTTCTTTCCTCCCTCTCCCCCCCCCCTTTTTTTGTTTTTTGTTTTGTTTGTTTTTTGCAAATTAATGGCTCTGTGGCACAGGGGTTTTTAAGCGAAGGTATTAATAAGTGGTCTGGCAGGTATTCCCGTGATTCACAGAGCTACATTTGCATTTAATTAATCTTAAAGAAAGCTGCAAGATAAACAGCTGTAATTCAAACTAGCATGGGAAATATGCTACATGGTGCCATCTATCCGATAAAATGAAAGCCGAGACACTTGTTTTACTTCTCTCAAGGTTGAAGAACAAACGGATAGACGTCAAAATGGTGACATGCACACACACACACATCCTGCTTGTTTTAACATTACTGCCTGGTTTGTTTTAAGAAAGTGGGAGGGGAGGGGGCTTTGTACCCAACTTATAAATACAGGCTTTTCAAGATAAATTGATTACTATTCCAGCAGTCAAGCGGCTGCGTTTGTTGATGGTGCGTGTTTGAAGGTTTGAATTGTACCGTGTGTTTTTAATAAAGTACCCGCTGTAATTTTTAATTAGTGTATCTCATTCATGTATAAGTGTGTACGATCTATCTGTATGTTTATCGGTGCAAACATCCTTGCATCAAGAGTCAACAAATACAATTGGGGAATTGCTAGAATCTGTTTTGAAATAGTAATGACATGTTACAACAACTCCCCCAATTTGTTCTAGACAGGAGATGCTGCTGGGGGAACAGAAATGTTAAAAGAGATGATGCAATCCCCACCCATCTTGAGTCTAGAGAGGTCCTTTGCCATGAGATATTTGTCCATCCCACAACCACCTATCAAAGGATCTTCTTTAGTTGCTATGTTTCCAGCCCCCTTTCAAAAAAATCACCTTTGTCTTCCATGATTTGTGCTGGTTAATTTCTTCCATTCTCACCTTTGCATCGAAGGAAAATGCAGCACCCACCCATTTTTTTTAAAAAAAAATCCTTCCATAGTAGGAAGCTTGGCAAAAGGTCTATCTTTTGTTTTTCCAATCTTGTCTGCTGGTGGAAGGACAAAGGGATGAGTCTCCTTTGGTAGGGAGTTCTAGGAGATTGAACCTGGGATCAACTTATTCTTACTCCACTTTAATTGACATGGCTGCAGTCTATGACATCCTGGGAGCTGCTATTTAAGGAGGCGTACTTCAGCCAGGAGAGCCAGCATGGTTGGAGTGTTGAGCTACAATTCTGGAAGACCAGAGTTCAAATTCCTGCTTGGCCATGGAAATCTACTAGGTGGTGACTAGTTGCACTCTCTTAGAAGAAGGCAAAGGCACATGAACAAATCTTGCCAAGAAAACTCCATGATAAGGTCACCTTAGGGTCACCATAAATCAGAAATGACTTCACTTGATCTTAGCCAAAAGGCCAAGAAGCAAAATATGTGCAATTTTGTTGAACGATAGCCTACTGTGTTGCTTTTCTGTTTCCAGAGAGGATTGCTCCCCACACAACCCAATATAAGGTATCATTTTTAAAATGTGTGTGCACAATTACAATCTGAAATATTGTTTTCAGGGAGGTGGGAGTTCTAAGAGAAAACCAGGAGGCAGGAGAAGAGTCAGAAAGTTATCTTTTACCCAGAACCCCTCCAAATTCAATTGCATCTGCCCAACCAAAATTTGTACTTGCCAGTCTTTAATGCCATGTGTCTGAGGCAATACATGTTGATCTATCTTGAAGACAACTGAAAAGGTTCACTGGTTATCCTTTACCTATGGTGTGAAATTACATGCACATTGAACCTTCCTGTACAAGACTCAGTTGACAGGGAGTCACCATGTTTTGCTTGTTCAAACTCTTGGCATCTCTAGCAAAAAGAAAAACTTCAGGTAACTTTTTATCATCTTATATGTTTAATTTATATGCAGACCATATAAAGAACACAGGACTGGGCTCATAGAAAGGAAAAAATGAAAATTGTGGAAAGGAACATCAACAGTTTTAAGATACTCAGATGGCACCCATATTGTAGTTGCTGTCGTGTGCCTTCAAGTCATTTCCGACTTATGGAGACCCTAAAGTGAACCTATCATGGGATTTTCTTGGCAAGATTTCTTCAGAAGAGGTTTGACCTTCCCCTGAAGCTGAGAGAATGTGATTTGCCCAAGGTCACCCAAGCTGGGAATTGAACATCTGTGAAGAAACTAGGCAAGATTCTTAAATATAATGACATATCATTACATCATTATTCATGCCATAGTATTTACAATTTCTGTGTATGGATGTGAAATGAGGCCAGTAAAAAATGCTGTCAGGAGTAGAATACATTTGAAATGTGGTGCTGGAAAAGATTTCTATAAATACCTTGGACTGCCACAAAGACAAGTAAATGGGTCTAAAAGCAAATCAAGCCTGAACTCTCCCTAGAAGCCAAGAAGACTAAAGGGAGACTGTCGTCCCTTGGACATATGAAATGGCATGACTCACGAGGAATAAATGATAGTGATTGGTAAAGTTGAAAGCAGTAGGGAAAACAACACTGCAAGTGAATAGACTTGGTCAAGGAACCTACAGGTGCCCTGAGTTTGCAAGATCTTAGCAGAGCTGTTAAGGTCTTTCAGTCATAGGCTCCCCATATGTCAATGCTGACTTAACAGCAATTGAGAACTACAACAGCTAGTTCACTAGTTTAAACTGGTTTACTCAACCAGAGGAGAAATAAATACATTTTGATTGATTCACAGTGTGGGAGAATTCAGAATGGCCCTGGTGTCTTAAAAATGTTAAATGAGTTTTCAGTTTAAGCTCTCTGAAACTTATGAAACAGACGTCTCTTCTACCTCACACATAGGATTTATTACTGATTTATTTGCTATGTTTATAGAGTGTACAGTAAGAAGACATCTGTGAGTGCCTAAGAACACATATTCTGAACATGGTGCCCTCTGGATGCTTTGGACTACAGCTTCTGCCATCTCTCACCATTAACCATGATGTCTAGAATGAGGGCACTTATAGTTGAAAACATCTGGAAAGTACCACATGTGGAAAACTGGCTTACAGGATAGAAGCAAGCTTAAAACAACAACAGAAAAATGATCAGTTCAGTAAAATGTGGCCCAGTATTCAAACCCAAATTAAGATCAAAATCGAGCACAGAATGAAAAATGAAAGTTAAAACAGATTTAAGGAAATTACAGGGGGAAAAAAAGGAAAAGGGCTGATAAAAAAGAAAAAAAATGCCTAGTGCCAAAAAGAAAAAGAGTAGGTGCCAAGTTGGCCTCTTTGAAGATGGTAGCCTGTGATCACTATGCAAATATGAAGAAGGCATGTTTTTTGTTTGTAACCACATGGCAGGATCCAGGGAAGTACATGGGAGGAAGGAGGAGCCTTTAAACATCAAGGTCCTAAGTAATGAGCCATACAGAAATGTTTTGGATTTGCTGAAGTTACCTTTTTAAAGGGTACTCGTACAAGACAATCCAAGTGGGAGATTACCAAGACATGGATACACTGAAGCAAGGAGCCCTGGTGATGCAGTGGTTAAATGCCTATACGGCAGCTATTCCCAGCTACAAGGTTGTGAGTTCGATCCTAGGGACTCCAGGTTCCACTCAGCCTTGCATCCTTCCAAGGTCACTAAAATAAGTATTGAATTGTTGGGGACAATTAGCTTACACTAAATCACTTAGGCAGTGCTTAAGTGCAATGATAAGTAATATAGAAATGTACTTGCTAAGTGTGGGTAGGGTCAAGATAATGTACCAGCCCATGCTGCTAAAAGACGCTCTGGCTCCAATCCCATTGTTAGTCCTAAACTAGCCAGAATATTCCAAACAGCACCACAGTATTCTGCCCCCAGTGCTGCCCCCAGTTCCCCCTGTTACCTCCACACTCCAGAGCAACACCGAGTGACTGTTTACACACAATTTCCTGGTGGCATTCAATCCTCCTGAGGCTGAAAACAAGGCACCCAGCACCAATCACATGTTTCATTATTGTAAACAGCCCGCAGAGTTGTTCTGGAGTGCTCCAGATTTTCTTGTAAAATCCAGAGAAAAAAGTACAGTAAGTCTTTTTAAACCAGTGTAAGGCAGGGATGGCCTGGATTCAATGTGGAATTGGCCTCATGTTGTGAAGACGATTGAATTGAGAATGATTCATTTCACCCATATAGACATGTTCTTAGTCTGTCAAATCAAAGTTTCACATGCCTTTCCAAATCATTTCAGATTAGGAATATTGAAGGTGGAATGGATGTATAAAAATTCTGTGAGGTTATAGAGATGAGGGGGCCTAACATCAAGTTTTATGTTGGCATTCAAAAAAAGAAATAAAATTAACAGATGAGGAGGGGATCCCTTTAGCCCACATTGTCTATGTGAACAACATTCAGAAGAGAACCTCTGCTATACATGGAGACTATTTACAATAGTAAAGATCTTGAGGAAAATCGGGTTCCTGGTTGCATCATTAGGCTTCAGCCATAGAAGACACTGTCCTCAGATTGTTGCTCTCAGTACATAGAGTACATAGTACTCTTTACAAAGAGTGCATGTAGCAAGTGTGTTCCCTTCTGAGATGATTTTAACCCTTTTTTTTTTGTGAACAATTGGGCTGGTAGACATGCAGAATCACTGCCATCAGTGCCAGGGGGCATCATACGGGTAGACAGCATTTGTTGTTTGTTGTTGCATGCCTTCACATCATTTCCGATTTATGGTAAAACTAATACAAATCTATCACAGCTGAGAGTCTGTGGTTTGCCCAAGGTCATGCAGTGAGTTTCCAGTAACCGAGCAGGGATTTGAACCCTGGTCTCCAGAGTCATAGTGCTCAAACCACTATGCCATCCTGGCGTTTGCAAACAGGATAGTCTACAGCAAATTCTAGCACTTGGGAACATTTTAAAGATGGGAACTCAACACTAGTTCCTTGAAACCAAACTGGGAATGTCTCAGACAAAGTCAACAGCACTGGAGAAAAATTTTCAGAATGGTCTTAGAGACATAAAGTGGAAGTCGCCACTTGCTTTAATTTAATTTAATTGAGAGCTGTTCATTTGTGGCTCATGTTCATCTATATACCCTGCAGAAATTGCAGTGGGAAAGCTTGCTTAAGATGAAAGCCATGCTGCAGCTATTTTGGAACAGTATCTTGTCTGTCTTGTTGTCTGTCTGATTATTTCTTGAGACATTTATATAGTGCCAGAGTGTTCCTGTGGTGCCCCTTGATCAAACTACAAATCTCAGGGATCCATAGAATGCAGTCAAAATGGAATATACTGGTATAATTCAGGATTCCAGACAATATGAGTTGCCTTGGACAAGTCACACTCTCTCAGCCTCAGAGGGTAAACCCCCTCTGAACAAATTGTGCCAAGAAAACCCTGTGACAGGAGCTGCATCTGCACTGCAGAATTAGTGCTTTAACTGCCATGGCTCAATGCTGTGATATTCCAGGATTTGGGGTTTTGTGAGATATTTCACTTTTTTGTGTCAGAGAGCTCTGGTACCACAACAAACTATAAATCCCAGGTTTCCATAGGATGGAGCCATGATAGTTAAAGCAGTGTCAAACTGTATTAATTCTACAGTGTAGATGCAGCGAGGGTCAACTTAGGGTTGCCATAAATCAGAAACACCTTGAAGGCACACAACCAACACATAGTTAGGTATACTTATATGAGCCTGATAAATAATACTCTGTATTTTCTACCAGCTGCTTAGTTAACTATGTAGCTAATAGAGAATACAGGCCATTATTCATATGGCATTGGGAAAGTAGGAGAGCGTGGAAGCATATGTGAGAGAGCGATGGAAAGCCACCTTGGGAAAGTCACTCTTTCTCAGCATCAGACAAAGGCAAAGGTAAACTCTCTCTAAACCAATCTTACCAAGAAAACTCCATGATAGAGTTGCCTTAGGGTTGTCATAGGTTGGAAATGATTTGATGGCACACAACAACAGATCTTATGCAACAGCCAAGTAAAGAGCTGCAGGTATTATGCTGAGAACTGTCTGGAAGAGTCTTCAAGATGCAGTTAGTCGTCCTGTGTGAGACCTTTCCAAACACTTGCATCAACCCACCTCCTCCTTGCCACTAAAGTGTTGGACTACACCACTCAGAATCCATGTGCTAGCTGTAATATGGTGGCTGGGGGATTCTGGAAGTTGTAGTCAAATGCAGCTGGAAGGCACTGGAACTGGCTTACCTATACTGTATTAACAGTTCTCTCTTTGAAAGCTTTGAAACCAGCCTTTTCCAAGTTGAGCCACCTAATGTGTTGTTTTCCTTTCTTTGTCCTAATCCCACCGCCACCACCACCACCAAGCTTTTTTAAAACCAAGGTAGCAAAAGCTGAGGTTCATTTCATGTTTGCCTTTTTTTTAAAGCCTCATTTAAAACACAAGAACTAAGACTGTTCAATTCCTGAGAAATACCAAAGTCCAAAGTTTATAATTGGCATAATTTGCTTCCAGGAACCTCAATTTACAACCAGAAAGAAAGAAAGAAAGAAAGAAAGAAAGAAAGACCTACCCCAGACACACAAGAAGCTGTCCTATTGTGAAATGTCTCAGTTTAGGACACCTAATATGTTTCTTTAAAAATTGCCATTATAAAATGCACTTTAATTAAAACAAAAGCAAAATAGAAGGAAGTGGGGTGAGGGGGGGGGGAGAAATTGCAAAACAAGAACTGGGAAATGGGAAGCCTGTGACAGATTAAATTCATTTTACTAAAATATTTTAAATGCTTCAACATGGTAATCCAGACATTATCTTGAAATGAAATTTTTGCCTCTTGAGTTATGAACCTTTGCAAATAAGGTTTTATAATAGGAAAACTGTCAGTGCTTTAATTATAAGGTAATAAATAGCAATGCTGTATTAACTTCTGATATTTTCTTCCACTCTTAGGGAATGTGGCTGGCTATTGTGGAAACTGATAATCACATGTTACAGAACATTTTGCCTTTCCAGCACCACCCTTTCTGCAAGTGGCTCACCGAATCCTTCATCAGAGAAAAGTGAAGGAAGCTGCTTCTGAGGAAGCAACTGAACCAACCAGCTTTGCTTTTTAATGTGAAAAATCACTGTATTAAAAAAAAAAAACCCACATAAAACAAACCCCAAAATCCTGAGTTCTGTTTCTGCCAGGGAAGACCATTCCCAAAACAAGGAAGGTGCCAAGTCCACATCTTTGCTCCAGCTATTTTTTTTTTTAAGCCAGCCTGCCTTGACATTTGGTTAAGTTGGAAGGGACAGGAGAAGAACATCACAACTCAAGGAGGCAGAAATGTAACGTTATCCAAAAACATTTCTAAGGAGGAGGAGAAAAGAGGGAATGGAATTTTAACAAGGAGCATTATACTCTGGAAGAGCCCCTCCATTTATTGCTGAGGAGCTGAGCAGGCTGAGGAATGAGGGAGGCTAGCTGAGCCAAAAGGATGAAAGCAAGGGGGGCAGAGGGGGTAGAGAAGGAAATCGAGGTTAAATGAGGCCAGCCAGGATGATCTTTCTTATTAAAAAATAGTTATAATGAAAACAAGAACAATGAGGCAGAGGTTTAGTGATACCACTTCCATGGTTAAACATCACACCAGGGAGCTGGGGTAGCAAAGAGTTGCATATTTACTAGAAAGTAAATCCAATATGGTGTAGTGGTTTGACTGTTGGACTAGGACTCCAGGAGATCAGGGTTCAAGTCCCCATTCAGCCAAGGAAGCTCACTGGGTGGCTTTGGGTAAATCACACTTTCAGGCCTGGTCCTATTTAACTTCTGAAATTGGATTAGATTGGTTGTGTTATAGGGTGCTACGGTGGTGTAAAATAAATAAATAAATATCTTGTTGAAAGAGACAGGATTGTAGTGTTAGTAGCCGATTAGGACTTGAGAGAGCAAAGTGAAAGTTTTCATTCTTAAAGTCTTTGGAACATTTTGGGCTAATCATTTTCTAAAGATGACCTACCTCACCGTGTTGTTGAAGAGAAAACATAGGATATAAATGTGTGGCATAGTACCAGTTTGAGTGTTGGACTATGGCTCTGGAGACCAGGGTTTGATTCTCAGCTCGGCCATTAAACACACCGGGCGAACTTGGGCAAGTCACATGCTCTCAGCCTCAGGAGAAGACAATAGCAATAGATTTTGCGAGTTTGTCAGGCTATGTGGCCATGTTCTAGAAGAGTTTATTCCTGATGTTTCACCAGCATCTGTGGCTGGCATATTCAGAGAGGGCAAACTTCCTTTGAACATTTCTTGCCAAGAAAGCCCCATGATAGGGTCATCATAAGTTGGAAATGACTTGGAGGCACACAACAACAACACATAATGTACATATGTAGAGACTTTGTGGGGTAGTGGTCTGAGAACTCAGCACATCATTAGACAAGTTCAGCTCCCTGCTCAGCCATGGAGACCCACTGGTACTCTGTACAAGCCACATTCTCTTAGCCTAAAAGGAAAACAATGGCAAATCACCTAATAAATCTTGCCAAGAAAACTCCATGATAGTATTGACACACATTGGAGTCAACACAAAGGCACATGACGATAACCACAACAACAGTTGCACTGAATTCAGTAGGTCTTACTTCTGAATCACCTCTCCATTGACGCCCTCTTGTCATGGGGGAGAGGCTTACCTATCCTAATGAAGCTATGAGCTATGCTGGTGGTGGCATAAACAGCCACCGGTAGGACCTCCCATGCCAGACAAGTCACAAACAAAGAGTCTTACCAAGAGCGTCAAAGGGCAGGATGGGCTCTTTAGCTTTATGGCAACCATCCTAGGAGAAGGAAAACTCCAATCCCAAACTTGAGCAGATGGTGCTCGTCTAACCCTGTAAGGTAAACCATCTAAGAGAAGGAAACTCTAATCAAACCTACGACCTGAGGATCTCGCTGCCTCCATTCTTGCTTGCTTGGCCCCAGCAGATGAACCTTTGGTTTAAAAGGTGAGGCCAGTTCTGTGCACACTGCGCTCCACCAGATAAATCCATTGCAATAGGTGAGGGATGAAACAGCAGGTGAAAGATGCACTGGAAGCTGCAGACCCAACCCTGCATGCAGGTGGTTCAGGACTTTGGTCGCTTGAGGCTGACCTGGGAGATGACAGTCTTCTTCGGCAGCATCCTGAATGACCAAACAGCCTTTTTTAAGGAGAGCATTGCTTGCTCCATACAGAGAGGGGCCTAGAAAAGGTGACCTAGCAAAAGCTCATCTCCATCTACCCGGTTGGCTAGCCACGCCCAACGGGCATCTTCTGATACGGTCAAACAAAAACAAAGATACAAATGCACACACCAGCCTCCAAAGGTGCAAACAGGCTAACGCTTGCATTCTGTAACATCAGAACCATCCAAGATTCTGCAGATAGCGGATGTCCTGAGCATCGCTCTGCTCTAATAGCCCATGAACTATCACAACATAATATTGACATCGCTGCTCTTAGTGAAGTTTGTCTCCATGCGGAAGGCAGCCTTAAAGAACACGGTGCTGGCTATACACTCTACTGGTCTGGCAAACCAAACACTGAAATACATCTTTCAGGAGTAGGCTTTATGATTAAAAACTCCATTGCCTCCAAACTCAAAACCCTGCCAACAGGTCACTCTGATTGCATTATCTCCTTACGCCTCCCTCATGTTGTTCTCTTCAGTATTTATGCCCCAGCTATGCAAGCAAACCCTGTGGAGAAAGACAAATTCTACTCAGACCTATGCCACCTCATATAAAAGTCCCTACAGAAAATAAAATAATTATCCTTGGTGACTTCAATGACAGAGTAGGAAAGAACTTCGAAGCCTGGTAAGGTGTTCTAGGCAAGCATGGAGTTGGAAACTGTAATGATAACAGATGCCTCCTGCTAGAGTTTTGTGTAGAATAGCAGCTGACTATTACAAACACTATCTTTCAGCAGAAAGATAGCTTGAAGACAACCTGGATGCATCCCGGATCCAAACACGGGCACCTCATTGACTTTGTTCTAGTGAGCCAGAGAAACATTTGCGATCTCCATCATACTCGACTAACGCCTAGTGCACAATATCAAACAGATTATCACCTTGTAAGATGCAAACTAAATCTTTACCTTAAGCTCAAACCTAAGAGGGGTGGCATCTTAAAGAGGAGACTCCAAGTCAACAATCTTCAACAAGCTGCCATGAGAGATAACTTCCAGGCAAATCTGCAAAGGAGCTATTGGCAAAGAAGAGAACTTCTCATCAGGCACACTTCACTCAGCCATCTTGCCATATAAGAAAATCAGCCTTCCGTTTCGCATGTAGTAAACTCCAACAAAAACTCAGACATTCAGAACAAGTGGTGGATCAATTTAGCAGAAAAGACACAATGTTGTGCAGATCTGGGTGATTCCAGAGGATTCTATGAAGCTCTTAAAGCAGTGTTTGGACCTACTTACCAGGTCCAAGGCTCCTTATATAGTATGGATGGTCACACACTAATCACAGACAAAGCCTCCACCCTGAATCGATGGGCTGAACATTTCCAAAATCTCTTCAGTGCCAACCGAGAAGTCCAAGGCTCAGCTATCCAACATATGATACAACAACCAATGAAAAGTGAACTGGATGTGGCTCCCAGTTTGGAAGAGACCATTAAGGCCATACAGCAGATTTAAAATGTCAAGGGAGCTGGGATTGATGGAATCCCATCTGAAGCTTAGAAACACTGAGGTCATGTACTCCATGCTAAATTCCACAAGTTCCTTGTGAGTTTCTGGGAAAAAGGTGAACTGCCATCATATCTCCGAGATGCAGTTATCATCACCCTGTATAAGAAAAAAGGAGCGAAATCTGATGGCCCAAACTATTGAGGTATAACACTGCTCTCCATTGCTGGAAAAATCCTTTCAAGGATACTCCTGAACAGATTAGTTCCTGCTATTGCAGAAGAACTTCTCCCTGAAAGCCAATGCAGCTTCAGAGCTAATAGGAGCACTACAGATATGGTATTTGCTCTTAAACAACTGGAAGAGAAATGTAGAGAGCAGAAGAAAGGACTCTACGTAATATTTGTTGACCTTACCAAAGCCTTTGACACTGTGAGTAGAAAAGGTCTGTGGCAGATCCTGGAAAGACTAGGATGTCCCCCCAAATTCCTCAAAATGATTATCTTGCTACATAAGGGCCAGCAAGGACAAGTCAGATATAGCGATGCTCTCTCAGAGCCCTTTCTAATAACTAATGGTGTGAAACAAGGTTGTGTTCTCACTCCAACTCGATTTACAATCTTCTTCTGCATGATGCTCCAAAGGGCTATGGCAGATCTCGAAGAAGAAGATGGCATCGATATATGTTAACGTATTGATGGTAGCTTGTTTAACTTAAGCCGTCTGAAGGCTCGCACCAAAACTCTAAACTATCTAGTCCGTAAGCTGCTTTTCGCTGACAATGCTGCCCTTGTTGCCCATACAGAATTAGCTCTGCAGTGCCTAACATCCTGTTTTGCAACAGCTGCAGAGCTGTTTGGGCTGGAAGTCAGCCTGAAGAAAATGGAAGTTCTCTACCAGCCTGCACCACAGGAAGAGCACTATCGCCCCCACGTCACCATAGGCAAATCTGTGCTTAAGTCCATCCAGCAGTTCACCTACCTGGGAAGATCGATAAAGAGATTGATCACAGATTAGCAGAGGCATATAGAGCATTCGGAAGGCTTCACAAGAGTCTGGAGTAACAAACACCTGAGGCGAAGCACAAAAATCAGTGTGTACAGAGCCATTGTACTGTCTATTCTCCTCTATGGGTCTGAAACATGGGTCATCTATCGCCAACTTCTACGACTCCCCAAACGCTTTCATCAGCGCTGTCTATGCACAATCCTAAACATACACTGAACTGACTATGTGAAGAATGTTGCTGTCCTTGAGCAAGTAGGGATCACCAGCATTGAGGCCATGCTATTGAAAATGCAGCGGCACTGGGCAGGGCACATTTCTAGGATGGAGGACCATCGCCTCCCAAAAATAGTACTCTACGGTGAACTCGCCATGGGTCAGTGTAAGAGGGGCGCCCTAAAGAAGAGATACAGTGACTCCCTGAAACAGTATCTCAAGCTTGGCCAAATTGATCACCAACAATGGTATGCCCTGGCCTTACATCGGGAGGCATGGAGACACACTATCCACAATGCTGCAGTCTCATTCAAGAACTCACGTGGAACAAGTCTCGAAGAGAAACAACAACGCAGAAAGAATCACAACTTGGAAATATCACCCAAGGAGACTTTCTGCTGTGCTTTCTGTAACTGGACTTGTTTATCTCGGATCAGCCAAGCCAGAGAGAGACTTCTGAACCAACAGAGTTCAGACTAAATAGGAGAATATTGGAATATGACTAGTAAGAGCTATTTGTTTTAAAGAAAGTTTGTGGGGGAAGCAACCAACCTCATAACCTGATATCTTGAAGTATTCAAGAAGAGTCAGTGGTGTAGTGCTTGAATGTTGGACTATGACTCCGGACAGTAGGATTTGAATCCCCATTCTGCCATGGAAACCCACTTGATGGCCTTGGGCAAGTTGCAATCTCTGGTTCAGGGGATGGCAATGGCAAACCCCCTCTAAAGAAACATGCCAAGAAACCCCCATGATAAGTTTGCCTTAGGGTTGCCATAAGTTGGAAATGATTTGAAGGCACACAACAACAGCAATGTCAACATTTTACTTCCATTTATTTTCTTCCTTGCCCTTCTTACACAGACTTTAAGATCCTGTGCAGTTTCTTCCCACCACAACAACCCTGGCTGGTAGGCTTGTCCACCAGAGGCTGGTGGGCTTTGTGGAAGGCTAAGGATTTGAGACCAGATGTCTTTGATGCAAAATCAATGCTCTAGCCACTAGCCTGTCCTGCCTTCTCCCAAATCTTTTCAACTTCACTGAAATTTATAGATGCCCTTTTAAAAGTAATCATTTGTGATTCCAAGTGCCACTTTTATTACCAATATGCCAATCATTGAAGTGAAAAGGATTTTAAAACAGCCCTGGTGGTGCAGTGGTTGAATGCATGTACTGCAGCCACTCACTCAAAACCATAAGGTGCGAGTTCAAGACCAGCAAAGGGCTGAAGCTTGACTCAGGCTTGCATCCTTCCGAGGTCGCTAAAATGAGTACCCAGATTGTTGGGGGGCAAATAGCTTACAATTGTAAACCGCTTAGACACTCATTAAGGGTATGAAGCGGTATATAAATGAAGCTGTTTGTTTTGTTTTTGTTTAAAAGAAGTTGGCATAGAACTTGTTTTATTCTTTTAAGACTGTCCTTAAGCCTGGCTGTAAAGGAAAGGCTGGTTCAGAGTGGAATCATCCAGTGGAATTAAAAGAATAAGGAAGAGTAGAAAAGAGAAACAGGAGGTAGCTGAACTATGTGTCCCTGCAACACTCACACATTTTGTCCTCCATCACTGGGGCTTCTCCCCAGCTATGCCATCTCTTGGGATCAGATGCAAAGAAGAAAGGTTGGGAATGGGAAGGCAGTGTTGTGCTTTGTAAGGCTAGTGGTTAACAAAAGCCAGATAATGGGGGCCTCCTCTGGCTTTAGGTAGAGCTTTTGGAGGCAGGCTGGGCTGGTGAGTGTGTGCTCATGTTTCTGGCTCACAGCTATGTTCTCTGGCTTTCGCATCCACTTGGCCTTTTACTTTGGATGGATCCCGAGCACTTTAAGAGTAGGCCAAGAAAACAGAGGCAGAAATTTAAAAGAAAGAAAGGTGAAAAGGGGGTGAAGAGGGTCATTTTAAAAAATGAATTGGCTTCAGTTCAAGCACTTAATTGTCATTTTCAAATGCTTGAGGATCAGTAATGATTTTGAGGGGAAGTGGGGAAGGGCTAACATGCAGATTTGTTTGAGAGGGAGCACTGTTTTAGCTAGCCTCTTTCCTCCTCCTGTATCTCACTTCTGGGCCTGTTGCAAAGAAGCTTCCTATACATTGAATGAAGTGTGCAGCACTGCTCATGGCCCCCAGGCATCCACCTTCCCACAATTAGTCTTAATGTACTCTATGTTTGGAAAGACCAAAAGAACAGACATGGGACTCATATTCTTTTCATTTTGTTACACTGCTCCTGCTCCTTCTGCAACCCTTTTGTCAAACACGCACATAGCCATACCTTCAAACTGTCCTGGTTTGGCAGGGAACGTCTTGATCAATCCTCAGTCACACCACTTTCTCAGCTACTTTTAAAAGTCTTAGCTTTTCTCTCTTCTTCCTACTTTCCATCTTTGGAGATTATCAGATGGGCAAAAGTGACGAGAGAGAAGTGGGATGCTGCTGTCACTATCACGCAACTACAGGAAGATTATCACACAACATTCTGCGATGTCATGCTCATCCTATCCTTCTCCCATCAGTGAAGTGGAATGGCTCCCATCATTTTTTTAATGGGAGTTTCCTGTTAATAAAAAGTAATGGGGCCATTTCCTGTCACTGGTGGAAGGACAGGATAAGGGCATCATCGCAGAATGTCATGTGATAATTATCCTGCAATTGCACGATTGTGACAGTCACTTTTGCCTGACTGATAATCTCTGCTTACTTTACTTGCTGCAAATTGAGTTCAAACTGTCACTCAACTCAGCAGGGAGAGAGGAGGGAAGGGGAGGAATTTTGCCCTGATCAGGAAGCTGAACCAAAAGCAAACTGCTGCAACTTCTCCTAGTTTGTGTGTTCTTCATTAATAACTTTACCACACTCTGATGTTGCTTGGCCACACATGTGCCAGTGTGTGAAATGCATGCCAAAGGCAGGACTTTATTTACTTATAGATGGAAGTTTTGCTGTTGTTATTTTACCCATTTATATCCTGCTTTTCTGTGAATAATGAGATTCGAGGTAGCTAACAGCATATTTGAAACAATACAGACTGAAGCAAAATGTTCAATAAAAATAGCTATATAAAAGTTGTTTAAAAAAATTAATTCAAAGTTAAAAATAAAATTCATTAAAAGGCTGCATACAAACCTTACAAACAGTAATACATAGCTCAGCCCAGTTTCTAAAAGCCTGATGGTATAAAAATGTTTTTACTTGCTGTTGCAAGGACAAGGCAATGCTGTCCTCCATAGGGAGATAGTTCCAAAGTCTGGGAGCAAACACCAAGAAGTCCCTGTCCCTTGTTCCCACCAAGAAAGATTGAGAAGATGGTGGGACACAAAGAAGGGCCTCTCCAAAAGATCTTAGGGTTCTAAAGGGAGAAATGGTCTTTCAAATACCCTGAACCCAAGCCACACAGGGCTTCATAGGTTATCACCAGCACTTTTATTTGTGCCTGGAAAAGGCGCAGCAGCCAGTGGAGCCATTGCAGCTGAAGACTTATGGACATCTTTTTCCTCATCCCTGGAGTTGAGTCCACCAATACCGCAGATATGCACCCTTGTATCCTACTTGAGGATGAATCATGAAAACTGGAGACTTGGACTCAGGCCCTGAGATCTGGCAAGCCTAATATGCCTAGATTCATGCCTCTTTTACAAAACATTCAAGGAACAAGAGCCCTGTCTTCCTTTCCTTAATTTTCCAAATCCTTTCTCTGTTTTCCTTATTTATTAGATGGCTTGCTATGATTGCATTCTGCACCAGAGCTTGGAAAAAAACAACAGCTCCATATTGTTCAGCATCCACATTCTGTCTCTTCTTTTGGACTACACTTGTAGTCTTTAAAAGGAAATTTTCCAAGTTCCACTGTGCCAGTGGCAGCCAGTAGCTCCCAAGTCAGTGACATAGTGAATCCACTCAGGGTTTTACTTTGAAGTTTAAAGGAACAATCCAAGGTCCTGTTTGGGGGATATAAGCACACCTTTTGGCTTGTACTACAACTCAAAGCAGATCCATCTCTACTGAGTGTGGCTCCATAACATTATGGATCTAGACATATAGCAAGGGTCAAGGGAACTTTGTGGGTGGAGTGCTGCTTTCCCCATCTTTTGTATATTGAAGTTTGTCTGGCAGTCAGAACGTCTCATGCTGAAACCAAGCCCTGGTAAATGACAACACTCCCAACATCAAATCAGCACATAACACATTCACACAGGCTTTCACAGCCCTCGCCCTGCCTTCCTGACAGTGGTATCTAGGGGTGCATTAACACAAAGGGAGAGGAGCCAGTGGTAGAAGAAAGGGGCTGGCAAGTGAACCGTGCAAAGGGCTTGACCTTTGTGAAGCTTTAAACAGAACAGCCTGTCTACAAACAGCAGTAATTAGCCCTTTCAAAATCCCAACAATGATTAAAATCTAAAGATCCGTTATTTTGTCAGCAAACTTAGGAGAGCAGATTAAAAACCTAAGTGCCTGTCTGCTTGCCCTATCCCCTTGTCTGCTCACTGGTACTTAAAGACAGAAGCACCTCAAGAGTTAAGAATGGGCAGACAAGCAAAAAGAAAACAAAAACTTCCAAAATATATTCCTCAGATCTGGTACCCCTTGCCTGACTCAAGAGCCAGCCTAGTCGCAGCTGATAGGGTCACCATAAATCAAAAACTGAAGGCACCCAACAACACTCTCCCTCCTGCAACCAAGAGATCAGCACTGACCAGATCTTTTAATAACAGGTTACATAGTCATATGAATACTGGCTAATTGTGGTCTAGCTATCCGTTATTTACAGCAAAGCGTAAAACCTACCTTTAGAGTACAAAGGGATCATGTTAGCTAAGCTACAATTTGTCCTTTATCCCATTAGACAAGGCCTGGTGCTCTTGTACATAGGTGTGTGTCTGTGTCTGTGTCTGTGTGTGTATCCATCCATGCCCATCTCAGATCAATCTCCACCCCTCAGCTGACTTGCGTTTGCTTTATTTCAAATGAGTGCTTTTGTTTACTTTTTGAAATTTACATAAATGTCAGCATTGTATAATGTCTATGTTAACAAAGCAGTGAGCAAAATCCATTGTATGTTTATAAAATATTATTGTTTAATTTGCGTACTTTAGGAATTCCAAATGTTGAGAATAGGAAGGAGGCCAAATACCATCTGTTTATAGCTATGATGCATCGTTATATGTGCACTTTTAAAATAAGAGAGGGTGGGAGTATTTTCTTGGTCAATCCATTATATTTTCCACTCAGAACCAGGAAAAGCTCCTGAATCACTGCTAGATCCTTGCCAGCATTCCCTGGTGAGGTTTAAATCCCAACCCATTTAACAAAATATTACATTCATTTCAGGACTTCAGGTTAATTACAAACTCTAACTAGGGTTACATAACTCCTTCCCCCATCATTCTCCCGATGATTCTTTGTGCAATTTCTCTCACTTGTTTCAGTCTACACTGAAATTTTGGACAGAATAAGACTCACGAAAAATTGCAAATATAGGTGATGCTATTGGGGGGGGGGGGGGTCCAACACAGCTGTCATAGGCTAGCAGGTAGGGATTGTTGTTGTTACTGTTGTTGTGAATTATGGTCAAGTCAACTTTGACTTATGGCAACCCCATGAGTTAGAAACCTCCAAGTCACCCTGTCATCAATAGCCCTGCTGAGGTCTTGCAAACTGTGGCTTCTTTGATTGAATTTGATTACCTCAAAGGTAGGGATTGCACTTTTCCCATTTCTATATTAATTTCCCTGAGACCCTGCAGTTTCTCCAAGGAGCTCAGGTTTTTATTACCTGGCAGTCAACAATGCAAACCAGTGTATAGGGCAAAACTTGATTAATTTCAACTTCAGAGCTGCTTCATGACTGGTAATTCCAACAGAAGCATTGGCAACCATTGGCTCTCATGCCAGGGATGTTAAATCCATTCTGGATATTCATTTGAATTTTAAAAGAACTGTCCAAAGTTCCGAATCTATCTGTACTTTGGATTCCTATTTTAGAGTTTGGTTTGAATCCCAGAGTAGATTCATCACCACAAAGAAGCCACCAGCCATCATCATGTGGAGTGCAAAACCAACCTCAGCATGAGGGAAACAGTAGTTATCTTCCATCTCCCTGATCAGGCACCATGCTCAGTGACTGCTACTAAATGGAAGTAGGCTTCCCAAATGGAAAAGCCCTGTCTTGGCATCTACCTCAAAAAGTCATATGAATGAGCTCTCAGGAGTGTCATGTTCTGTTCATAGCATTCTTCATCTTTCAAGAAGCTCACACACACATACAGCTGTGGGACACAGCTGTTTGAACACCCACTTTTTGTAAAGCTGATCTACACCACTCGTCTTGAACTGAGTATTTTCAGGTACTAATCATGCTACCCCTCATTTCAAAACTGGTTTCTATACTGTCAACAAGCCCCAGGGTTAACCCTGAGAAGGCATGGATGTTGGATGAGATCCACAGCTGTCCTCTGCCTGCTGCAAAGACTCACACCAAATCCTCAAACAATATTTGGCTTACCTAAGGTCTTAATATCACACCTTCTAGTGAAGCTGCAGCAGCAGGTCAGCAATGACAACTCTAGACACTACCAAGGTGTGATATTTAGCTGTTGAGGCAGGAGCCAATTGAATGTAATCATATTGTTGCTTCTCTCTATGTAGTGCACAGTCCGTCCTTTATACAAGGATGAGAAAAATTGTTCCATACAAGAACCACATTACCTTGGCAGAAACATGTTGAGGTCTGTGTTCCAGATGTAGGTGTGACCAGAGCCAAAAGTGGGTGGAGTTCCCAGCCACTCCTTTCTTACAGCTGCACTGGAAAAAAGCAACAGGCATTTTTTGCTGTGTTTGGAGATTAAGCTTTTAAAATCTGGTTCTAGCCATCCTCCTTAACTTTCCCCACCTCCAGCACGGAGATCAGGGGCTTCCCACTAGGAAGGTGTTGATCCAGCAGTCCTCTCTCTTGGCTTTTGCTATTCTTGGTTTGAACAAACTGGAACATGTTCAGAGGAGGGTGGCAATTATGGTATAGGATCTGGCAACCATGTCCTGTTAAGAGCAGAGAGTTGTGTATGTTCAGCCTTTAGGAAAAAAGGCTGAGCAGTGATCTGATAACCATCTTCAAACAGCTGAAGGATTATCATTTGGAAGATGGCATAAGATTGGTTCTTGCTACTGCAGAAAACAGGACATAAACCAATGGATTAAAGTTGCAAGAAAGTAGATCCCATCTAAACATTAAGAAAACAATATCCTGACTGGAAGAACTGTTCATCAGTGGATGCCTCAGAGAGTTGTGGTCTCTCCTTGGAAGGTTCTAAATATATGTTGGAGGGCCACCTCTTACCTGTATATTTACACCTTTAGCTGTATATTTCTGCACTGGCAGGAGTTGGATAGTTACCTTTTGAGATACCATTCCTCTCTATGAGCCTATAAGTCATAGCTGCTTTCATGATATCTTGGGACCAAATCTTAAGCATTGCAAAACCTATTCAGTGGCCTTTGGTTATGCCCCTTGGACTCTGTTGTCTGTCTCAGCAAAAGCATGAGTGATCTGATGCTAAATGTTATCTGGTCATTTATATGTGGTTCAGACCATAACTCACAGTAAAGGGCTTGCCTTGTGGCAGAGGGTAACAGCAAAGCACCCCCCCCCCTTTTTAATTCATCCCTTGTCCAACAATTTGTTGATCACAGGTGATCACTGTAAGAATAAAACAAATAATGAAACAAAATTTGCACCAGCTGTCATTTGTAAATGACAAATATTTTGGAAATATCTCACTGAATTCAGTCTCTCTCTCTCTCTGGAATAGCCAAAAATGTTGCATTGTGTTGTGTTGTATAGATATCCTGGATTCCAATTGCCATCATCTCCAACTAAAGGCATGTTGTAGTAGAACACGGCTGTTTGGGGAATTCTTCTCTTCTGTGTGTGCATGCAATCATAAACATGTACATTTTTTACATGCTGTAACAGGGATGTTTTACAGGTCCAAAATATTGAGGATCCTTCTTGGGAAAAGAGCTTGTGTCTTGAAAATTTTGCTTCATTGAAGCAGCTTGCAATACCATCCAAGCTGAATGCAAGGTGTGCTTGCTTAACTCAGGGATATGTCCTTTGTTGTTAAGTCACTAAGAAGATTTGCCTTCCAAGCCCACACTAATTAGCTAGCATGTCAAGTCCTGTAGATGTCTTTCCACCTTGAAAAGCAGGAGATTCCCTGAGAAATGGGCTTAAACTTCCTAGCAAGGTCTGCAACGCTGAATACCCAGATTAGTGGCAAGCTTTGTTGTACTTACAGAGGGACAACCCAGCTGCAGTTTATCCTACTATTGCTAATGATGCTCGGAGTGATGGAGGTGGCTTGTGGATCTCACATATGGGGTCCCTTCCCTAAGGAAGAGGAATAATAGCTGCTACTCAGGTGGCATATGGGACAATAAGCTCAGATCTTGCATTGTGTTCCTGCCTGGTGCGTGCTGACTCTGGGGTCTTCCGTGCGGTGCAATTTTCAAGGTACAGTTGGAAGCACAGCTGCAAACCTTTCTTGGCCACAGAGGGACGGATGTACAGGTGGAAAAACATTGTAGCAGACTGGTTGCATTTCAGCCCTGGCAGAACATACATCTGCTGATGCAAAACTCAAAACATTGTGTTGCAAAGCTCTTATTTGTGCACTCAGTTCCTCAACCCCAGGCATTGTACATGGCATTGTGGGTCCCTCCCCAGCTTCCCCCCAGGAACGTCCTTTGTTTCTGCTGTTAAATGTTAATCATAGCAACTTAAATTATTTAGATGCATTCATTTAGAAAGATAGGGCATCTTTTGCTATGATGCAATGAACTGCAGCTGAGCATCTTTCTAAGGGGGGGGGGGATATCCAACTTTCACCTTTCCCTTGTGCACTCTCTCCCTGACTTCCATTTGCATTACCAAGCAAAAGTACTACTTTCCCTGGTTTGGAGGAAAGTGCCCCACAATCCCTTCCTAGGAAAAACAGGCTGTATTCTCCATCAGCTGCTTAATTAAAAACACTTAACTAAGGAATCTCTCCTGGCCCAGCCTGACCAAACTTGACAGAAACACCATTCACCAGCATTCCAAATGCTGGTGAGGGTGAGAGTTATGATTATGGCAATAGTGTCAAAATCTTGACTAAGTAGCAATCGTGATTATGAAACTGTTACAGTTGAGTAAATGCAGGTGTCTGCTTTGCATTCATGCTCACTACTTAGTCATGATTTTGACATTATTGCTGTGATTGTAACTCGCCACCACCACCTACTTTACAGGGCATCAGCTACTTGGGGAGAAGGAGGCCCATTCTGCCAGCAATCAAAGCATGAGTGGCATTTCTGTCAGGTTTTAGGGAACTGATCCAAGGGTGGTTAGTTAGTTAAGTAAATTCTTAGGGTGACCATGGAAAAGTCACATTTTCTCAGCCTCGGAGGAAGTCCAAGTCAAACCCCCCTCTGAAGAAATCTTGCCGAGAAGACTCCATGACAGGACCTACATCCATACTGCAGAATTAATGCCATATGACACTACTTTTACTGCCATGGCTCAATAGGATGGAATTCTGGGATTTGTAGCTCTGTGAGATATTTAGCCTTCTCTGTCAGAGAGATCTGGTGCCACAATAAACTACAAATCTCAGGATTCCAGAGTATGGAGCCATGATAATTTAAGTGGTATCAAACTACATTGATTCTGCAATGTAGATGCAGCCAGGGACACCTTAGGATCATCATAAATTGGGGGAAAAATGAAGGCACACAACAAACACTTAGTTAAATATACTTACATGAGGACTTTCACAGTGCCCTATAAATAATATCCTGTATTCTTTATCAGCTACTTAACTAAGTATATTTAATTAAGAGACATATACTTTGAGAAGAGAAAATAGGAAAGCATGGAAGCAATATGTGAGAGAAAGGGTTTTTTCATAGTACAAATTATAGCATTTTGATGCCACTTTAAATGCCATGGCTCTGTCATTTAAATGCCAACTCTTTGATTTGTGGTTTTGTGAGGTATTTAGAATTTTCTGTAGAATGAAGTCATGACAGTAAAAATCATGTCAGTGTGCCGTTACTGTGTAGTGTGTGTGTGTGTGTGTGTGTGTGTGTGTGTGTGTCTCGGGGGGAGGGGTGTTGAAGAGAAAGCTTTCAGGCATAAAAGTTTGCTTTGTTTCACAATGGTGAAAGACCTAATGCTGAAGTGTGAAGTTAAGCTTTGACTGTAGTTCTGCATCAGCCATGGAGTGGGATGAGGGGGAAATGCAGAACCTTTGGGCTCAGCTTAGATCTGGTGTTGAACACCAGGATGACTATAGAGAAGTTGGTGACCATTTGGTAATCTGGTATAGGAGAAGAATGGCAATCTGGAATATATCATAGAGATATGTTTGCCAGAAAATGGCGGGTAACCCTCTCCAAGATATATCTTTCAGGGTTATCAGAGTCAACAGTGATCAGTGGCTTTTTTGTTAATGAGGCCTGAACTTTAAATGAGTTATTCAAAGTGCAAATGGGCCCAGCATCTTGGGGAACTGCTTTAAACCTTGGAGGAAAATCCAGAGTAGATTTACTGCCCCACTGATAGAGGGTGTATCTACACTGTAGAAATAATGCAGTTTGACACTACTGTAATGGCCATGGTAGCATCCTACAGAATCTTGAGATTTGTAGGTTTATAAGGCACCAGCATACAAGATTAAAGGTCATGCAAAAGTACAAATTCCAGGATTCTGTAGGAATTTGAAGTGGTGTCAAACTGCATTATTTCTACAGCCTAGATTCACCCAGAGACTCTACTAGCCACCAAATGTATGGGGTTGAGTGCAACACCAATTGCAGCTTAAGAGCAGGGGCTGTTATATTTATTTTATTTATTTATTTTATTTACAGTATTTCTAACCCGATCTTCTCAACCTCCGAGGAGGGACTAAGAGCGGCTTACAAGGCAATCATTAGATGCTAGCAGTATACAATTTAAAACATAAATACAGCAAGTTAAAACAAGCACAATCAACAATAATTAACAATCAAATAGTTTAAAATCTCAATATATGATCCTTCCATATCCCAAAGTTGTAATCTGTGTTATTATGACCATCAACGTTAGCCAGTCCCAGTGAAGTGCTGCATTACATTAATGTGCAAAAGCCTGGTCCCACAACCATGATTTTACTTTCTTCGTAAAGGCCAGGAGGGATGGGGTTGATCGTATCTCACTTGGAAGTGCATTCCACAGGCGGGGGGCCACTGCCGAGAAGGCCCTGTTTCTCATCCCCAACAGCCGCAATTGTGAAGCTGGTGGGAGTGAGAGCAGGGCCTCCCTGGAAGATCTTACGTTACGAGGCGGGACATAGGGGCAGATGCGTTCGGACAAGTAAGCCGGGCCAGAACCATATAGAGCTTTAAAAGTCAAAACCAGCACTTTGAATTGAGCTCGGAAATGGACCGCTAGCCAGTGGAGCTGACATGACAGGGGGGTAGTATGCTCACTGTATGAAGCTCCAGTTATTAGCCTTGCTGCCGTCCATTGGACTAGTTGAAGTTTCTGAACTGTCTTCAAAGGCAGCCCCATGTAGAGTAATCTATTCGAGATGTGATCAGAGCGTGGACCGCCGTCGCCAGATCAGACTTCCCAAGGTACGGGCGGAGCTGGTGCACGAGTCTTAACTGTGCAAAAGCTCCCCTGGCCACCGCTGAAACCTGGGGTTCCAGGCTCAGCAATGAGTCCAGGATCACTCCCAAGCTGCGAACCTGTGCCTTCAGGGGGAGTGTGGCCCCGTCAAGCACAAGCTGTAACCCTATGCCCTGTTCGGTCTTTCGACTGACTAGGAGGGCCTCTGTTTTTTTCTCGATTAAGTTTCAATTTGTTAGTCCTCATCCAGTCCGACACAGCGACCAAGTACCGGTTCAAGGTCTGGACAGCCTCCTTAGTAATAGGTGGAAAGGAGTGACAGATCTGGACATCATCTGCATACAGATAACACCTTACTCCGAAACTCCGGATGATCTCCCCCAGCGGTTTCATGTAGATGTTAAATAACATCGGGGACAGTACTGAACCCTGAGGGACTCCACAAGACAATGGATGTGGGGTCAAACAGGTGTCACCCAATAACACCTTCTGAGACCAACCCTCCAGAAAGGATCGGAACCACTGCAAAGCAGTACCTCCAAGCCCCATATCTGCAAGGCATCCCAGAAGGATACCGTGGTCAACGGTACTGAAAGCCGCTGAAAGGTCCAACAGCACTAACAGTGACACACTCCCCCTGTTGAGCTCCTGGCATAGATCATCTGCTAAGGCGACCAAGGCTGTTTCCGTTCCATGTCCTGGCCTAAAGCCAAACTGTGCTGGATCAAGATAATCAGTGTCTACCAGAAATCCCTGGACTTGCGAGGCCACCACACGTTCCATGGCTTTGCCCAAAAAGGGAAGATTGGAAATTGGCCGATAGTTGACTAATTGAGTGGGGTCTAGTGAAGGTCTTTTCAACAGTGGTTTTATAACAGCTTGTTTTAAGCTGGGTGGAATGTTGCCTTTCCAAAGGGAGGAGATTTCCTTCCCAAAGGGAGGAGATTATAGTAGATTTCTCTGGTCAAATACCCTGTCCAAGAGATGTTTAGTTTTGAGTAGGCAAAGTCTTGCAGCATTTCTGCTCCATTGATTTCTGGAGGGGATGTATAGTATAGATCAATGCTATTAAAAGCAGTGCTCCACAGACTGTGGACATTGTGGACATTCTGTGAACCATCAGCTATTGGTCTACAGCACCTCTCCAGGAAACTATGTGAATATAATAATAAGGATTGAATTTCTAGACTGCCACATCAGATAGCTTGAGAAGCACTGATCTAGATCCATTTCATTCTGGCTTCAGGCCTGGTCATGGAAAAGAGACAACTTTGGCCACTACAGCGGATGATGTTACATCAGGAACTAGATAGGAGTGTATCCCTGGTGATTTTGCTGGATGTGTCAGTGGCTTTCATTTCCATAAGCCCTAATATGCTAGGCTACCTCTCTTATATGGAACCTGGAGGCTGTATTATACAGGGCCTTTGGTCCTTCCTGGAGAGATGGGCTGAGATGGTGGCACCAGGGGATTCCCATTCAACACATTGACTGTTGTTCTGTTGGGTCCCTTGATGCTCTGTCTTTCCCCTGACTCTATATAACGTTTACATGAAAATACTGGGACAGGTTTCCTGGAGATTTGTGGTTTCGTGATATCAATATAATATTAAAATCTAATCCTCTTTGAGCATTCTGTGCAAATTCAATAAAACTGTTTTAGTTATAAACCAAAGTTTGAAGTCAGTACACCTGACAAACCTATTACATAGTCATTTAAAAAAAACCAAACAGTAAATGTATGGGTGGGATCCAAATGAGGGTGAACAGGGGACTAATCCAGATAAGACCAAGGTGCTCCTGGTCAGTCATCCAGATAATCCAGATAAGACTGAGATGCGTCAGATCAGTTAAAAGGCAAATTAGGGTCCAGGGATTCAACTTGTGCTGAGTGGGGTTACATTCTCTCTGAAGAAATAGATTTGCAGTTTGGATATACTCCTGGGTAAAAGCTTGATCCAAGCTTTTTGGTGGCCAGGAGTGCCTTGCCCAGGTTTGGCTGGTAAACCAGCTGTGCCCTTTCTTGAGGAAGGCAGATCTGGCAACAGTTAGTTCTTGATTAGACTACTGTAATGTGCACTATGTGGGGCTGCCCTTGAAGCTGCAGCTAATGTGTTTGAAAGCTGCAACTAGTCCAAAATCCAGCAGCCAGACTGGTGTCAGGTGTGTACTTTACTGTCAGGTGTGCATTTTAGAGACCATATAACACCCATCCTGCAAGAACTCCACTGGCTTCCAATTTGTTTTTGAGCTCAATTCAAGGTGCTGGTGTTGACCTACAAAGCCCTAAATGACTTGGGACCAAGATATCTGAAAGGCTGTCTCCTCCCATATGAGTCTGCCAGAATCATGAGATCTTCAGAGGAAGCCCTGTTGTATGTTCCAGTATCTTGTGAAGTTAGATTGGTGGGTACACCTAACAGGTTTCTCTGCAGCTGACTGTGGAACTCTGTACCCAATGGCTGGCTCCCTATCTTTTAAACTTCCTGTGGGCAGCCAAAACAGTGCTATTTTTGCATGGCATTCAGTATTTGAAATTGCTATTCAAAACTGAATTCAAAACTGTTTCAAAACTGAATTCTAGGACTGTTTTTAGACTGCTTTTATAAGTTTTAAAACAGTATTTTAATGTGTTTTAAAATCTTTTTATCTTTGTTTTCTTTTAATTTATTTTTATTTGTTCATTTCCTTGGGAACCTTTGTGAGCTAGGAAGTGATACAGAAATACCAGAAACAAACAAACAAAGAAACAAACAAACAACACAGTTAAGCATAAGGTGCCAGCTGCGTTCATTCTTGTCTGATCTGTATGCAGTTGACACAAGCCTGTTTGAATCACTGAAACCCATTCTACTAGCCCTGGCTACTAGAACTACCTCTTCCCTAGTGGTCTCTCATCCAGATACTAACCAGTCCAGAACTTGTTTAGTTTTGGAGATTGGATTAAATTGGTTGTGCTCATAGTGCTATGGTCATATGAAAATTGTATAAAAGTCTTATTGAAAGAGGCAGTCTGACAGACTGGGATTTGAAAGGAGCAAGTTGAAGGTTTTCTTCAGCCATTACATTTATGGATGACATTGGATCAAATACTTTCTCTAAGCCTGACCTACTTGACAGGGTTGTTGTGGAGGAAAGGCAGGATACAAATATAATACATACATACATACTTTAATGCAGTGTGATGTAATGCTTTGAGTGTTGGGGTAGGAGTGCAGGAGTTCAGAGTTCAAATTCTCATGCAGCCATGAAAACCCAATGGTGACCTTGGGCAATCTCTTTCAGGATGAATCTGTACTGTAGAAATAATGTAGTCTGACACAACTTTAAGTGCTACATCACCATCCTATGGAATCCTTGGATTTGTAGTTTTACAAGGTCTTTAGCTTTCTCTGCCATAGAGTGCTTGTGCCTCACAAAATTACAAATCCCAGGGTTCCAAAGGACTGAGCCATGGCAGTTAACATATTGTCAAACTGCATTATTTCTAAAGTGTTGATGCACCCTCAGTCTTAGAGGAGGGCAATGCCAAACCTCTTCTGAATAAATCTTGCTAAGAAAACCCTATGATAATGTCACTGTACACCAGAGTTGACATGAAGGCACATGATGACACAGCATACACATACATTTGCTTAAAAAAGAATAACTATTTAAAAAAAGCATATTCAGATAGGACACTCAACTTAGAATAAGAGTCTTCAAAGGACTATTGAAGTGACTGTTTCTGCTCATAAACCAGCCCTGTGCTAATAACCACCAATAGCAGTGAAGAGCAAATCTGTCCGCACGCACTGTTGAAGAACTAAACCTAGTCTGGATTTGTCTTTTGACTTGCCAGTACTAAACAGCATTTAAGATGACATGTAATGAAGTGCCAACAGCTGAAAGCAGGCTTGCTTCAACCTGCAAGGTCATGGTCATACAATATGGGCTGAAGCAAGTTCTAGAGTACTATGGTTATATCTTAATAACTCCAGTTTAAACCCCTTTCTCTCTAGGTTTGGAAATTTCCCCCTCAGTGTTTCAAAGTCTAGTTGTGTCTGTGTCAGAAAATCCAACTCTTCCTAGGATGCTTGACAGAGGGTGAAGATTACAGGGATGTCATTAGGAGATGTGGGGAAATCAGTCCACACCAGGTGATAACTCAGAGGGGATGTACATACAGTGGGGTGGTGGCTCCTGTCTGTCAAAAGACACCCCTAGGTTGGCCAGCTCTGCCAGTCAGGCTGCCTTCTGGGACTGGTGTGGCTTCTGGTCAAGTGAGAAAGAATGTTGCCTCCCTTTCTCACTCACACAGCAGTTGTGCTAGACTTGAATGACTTGCCAGTGGCAGCCACACAACCATCACATAAGTAGCCACTAGTGGGAGTGCAGTTCCTTCTGAATTTTGCATGGTGGATGGGCGAAGAGGAAAAGGTGACACCACACTTTCTTGCTTGCCTATTGGTAGTAGCTCCAGATCCACAAAAGACTGCTGCTGCATTAGCAACAACCTCCCATCAGCAGCTTCTGGGTTTTGTGCAACTGCTGGGCAAGCAACCACACCAGACCCTGGTGGAATGAGATGTCACACCATCACCACAAAGGAAGCAGAAGGGGGTGGTGTGTGTGTGTGTGTGTGTGTGTGTGCCAGCCAGGCAGCCTTCAGGGGTGTAATGAGCATGAGGTTCTGCACTGGGATGACACCAACCCTAGTGACACCACTGGTAAAGACAGATGTGAGAAACTGGAAAATGATATAGAGGAAAGCTGAAAAAGACTCTCCCACCATGTTGAAATGACTATGCAATGTTAGCCTGAATGCATAAGATGCTAGGAGTTTTGAATGTTACTGGAAGCATCTCAATATCTCTGCCAAGGTACTATGAGAGGACGTGGAACTGCAATTCACTACCATCTGACAGACAAAACAGCAACTGGTGCCATTTCAGTTATGTATTCCTGCATGGGAGGAGAATTCCGAGACATAGCTGTGTTAGTTTGGAAAATCAATATGCAAAGGGATCTTATATTGCCTTTGAGACCAATTGAAAGAGAGAAGTTGGTAGCATGAGCTTTCGTAGACTTGAGCCTACTTCCAACATGCATCTGAGGCTCATGCTACCAACTTCTTTCTTTCAGTTAGGGGTTGTACACACACTGCACACCACAGCGCTGATCTGACCTTTGCTTCTTTTTGCTGCCTGCAAAGGGTGTGATAGCCACATTGCTGTGGCTTGGCGGCGCTCCTTCAGTGCTGTGTTGTATGTACACAGTGCCAGAGGAGCACCACCAAGCCATGCACTGTGAGGTGTGGCGTGTGGTGTCATGCTGCTCTGGGGGCGGAGCCAGGGTGTGCATTGTGGAGACTCTATGCCCCAATTCCACCCCTAGGCCAGCCCAAACTGCTGGACTGATCATCCCGTTAGTCTCATAGGTGATACAATATCCCTTTGCATACTGTTTGGCAGAGGGTTAGTCTAGAAAGCACTTGCAGTCCCTTTAAACTTTGTGTTCCAAGAGACAAATATAGTGCAATCTGAGTCTTAAAAATAGCTAACTCTAGACTTGCCCTTATTGCTCCATATCCTCCCACACTCCAGATCAGTTAATCTATCATCCCACTTTTACACCTATTTTTAAAATGTCCCAGATTCTTTCTCTTTCTCCCACTTTCCCCCTTTCTTCTCAGGTTAAATTGCTGCAAAGAGTTCAAAGTTTGCACTCAGTTAAATTAGCAGAGGGGAGGGGAGAGGAGAGGAGGAAGTAGAATCTTGTCCTTTTCAGTAGGCTCAGGCAAAAGCAAATTGCTGCATCATCTCCTAGCTTGTTTTTCCACATTAATAACTTTTGCCATCTAGCCCACACTCTGTTGCTTAACCACACATGCCCTAGATTTCATCTATCACATTTTGGTATGTTGCTCGTATGGATTGGCCTTATGGTAGTTAGATGAAAATTAAGATGGGGTACCATCCATTTAATTATTGTCTTGAAGAAGGAGTATCTGCTCATGATAAGTAAGACTGCTGGAATTTCTTGTTCTATACATCATGAAAGTACAGGAGCCCTGTCTGGCTTTCATCTGGCAATCCTACATAATCATTTAAAAATGAACAAATAAACAAAATTTAAACAGATTTAAGGATTCAAATCAGAAACACATCATAGGAAGAAGGTAATCTTTAATACTTTCTTCCCAAAGAAGTTTTGATTGAACTTGGAGCCCTGACTCCTGTTGTTCACAATGAGAGGAAAATAATTAGTTTACAATTACAACTGAACAAAATAGTACTTTTGGCCAACTAGAATTTGTTGTCTAGAAAGAAAAGAAGCAATCATAACCCACTGATGGAATTTGGAGTTAAGTTTTGCACATTGGCATAATCCCCAGTCCTTTCCTGTGCATGGAAATTTAGAAAATTCAACAATAAAGGTTTTTTTTCCCATTTTTTTTTTTTTAAAAAAAACATTCTCAATTTAAACTTGGTAATCCATCACTGAGAACCTTGAGCTTCCCTGAGTCCCAGTTTTTGGGTATAAATAAAAACAATAACAACTACCACCAACCCCATCTTTGGCTCTCCATACATTTTGGATTTCAGCTCCTATGAGCCTTTACCATTGGCTGTGCTGACTGAGGCTGATGGAATATGAAATATAAAACATCTGGAGATCCAAACTGGTTCTCTGTCCTACTTTACATACTTGTCATCTTAGTGCTTTGGCACTATGCTTTTCTCTATGTGCAATGTTCCAGTTTTTGGAAAAAGTATCAAAGGGATCAAGTTTTGGTTGTAATGAGCACATGACACTACCATCTTCCCATCACAATTCAAATTACTTTTATTGCTTCTTAAATTTATATTGGTGTCCCTCCCATAATGAATCTGGGATGGGATGCAAGGGGTTTATTGATTGGGGTGGGGGGGTAGATTAGGCTGCAAAACATCTCCATCATCTTCAACCAGTATTACCAACTAAAGTTCATGGATGAGGAGGGATATTTGAATCCCATTCCTCCCCGGTATATGTTCAACACTATGCACTATCCCATACTGGTTGTTTGGTCTTGACCTATGAATGACTTGAGCTCAATTAGGAAGCCATCTTCCTTTCCACTGAAATCTCTCTAAGATAAACTGAGAATGCCCTCTGGACTATTCCATCTGTGTGTCAAGTGTGGTGATGAAGGCAAGGCACATATGGAGGCCTTCTCAGTGACAGCTTCGCAGTAATAAAATTCCTTCCTCTTGGAGACTCGCCAATGTCCATGCCTGAGTGTTTCTTCAAAAGCACAGTGAGCTATATGTGCTGAGTTTGGAGACTGGGAAAACTGGGAAGGAACTTGGGTCTTCCTGCCGCCTCTCTCTGGCCTTCCTCAAAGCTCCCCCCCCCACACACACACACAACAGGACACTTGATTTTAGAATTCAGTCCTGTAACTTAAGTGTGTATAATATGTTGGCACGGGGAAGGAGTCAAATTACAAGATAATAATTGCCTTAAAAAAGAGGAGCAGCCCCTGGTACTGTTAAGAGATTTGAATGGCAAATGAACAGAGGGTGAAAAGAGCCTGAGGGATATTGCCAAGGTGTATGATTCTGGCAATGGACACAAAGGAAAGGGATTTCCTGTGTGAAGTAAGGCAGGAGCTTGGCCTGTACACAGAAGGTCAAAGTGCTCAAGAGCTTCTCTGGGCTAAAAATGGACCTTGCATGGATAGGTGGAGGAGAGAGACAGAGATGTGCTTTGGATTACAGTGTGCTTGCATGACCCGAGAGGGGCTGTCATTCCATCTTGGTGTGCGTACTCATTGCTAGTGCATATTTTAAAAAATCCTACTAACCTTTATGTGGTTTCCATCAATTAAGGATACATAAGCCTTTGCTTTCCATCTCTCTGAAAGCACAAAAAACACATGATGTTCTGTTATGTGAATGGTTTTTCTGATAACTATATTAAAATCACGAGCTAGTGAGGGAAGCTGCAGTCTGAATGGGATGTCTACAGAGGGTTCAAAGAGGAATCTCCAGCAAGTGGTTTTGCTTTTCAATACTGCCCCTTTTAAGCTATTTTCCACCTTCTGGATATGTGTGTTTCCAAGGGAGCAACATTATGTGGAAGGAACGTACTTAACTCACCCCTTGCCTTTCAGTTCCTACTCTTCTGGTTCCAGAAGGGTTGCACCCCCTTCAGCTGAAATTCCATACCCATGTCTGGAGAATTAGAACTGGACCCTTAAGCCAAATCCTATGCATGACATCAAATCATGGGCCTTAGCTTTAAAAGCAGGAATTTAAAAGTAATTTTATCCCTCCTGGTGTGGGCTGGATTGCAATGCCCATCCATTCCTGCCAGCAATGAAGAAGAATCCACCATACTTTAAGGCGATCTATTTCACTGTTGAACAACTTTTATCATGAAGAAGTCCCTAGACAGAATCTCTTTCTTTGCAGTTTGAATCTACTGGTTCATGTTCTAGTCCATGGCACAGCAGAAAACAAGCTTGCTAAGGGTGACTATTATGCCACTTCAGTCCTCTCTTTCCCAAGCTTCTGAAGCCATTTTCCACAATACTTTGTTTCCAGACCTTTTACCATCTTGGTCACCTTGTTTAGGATATATTCCAGCTTGCTGATGTTCTTGAAGTGTGGTGCCCAGAAATGGAAACAGTGTTTCATATGAACTCTGACCAAAGCAAAATAGATTGGCACTACTACCTCCTTTGGACACTTGTGCTCCTATTGATGCAGCCTAGAATTGCATTGGCTTTTTTTTAATCACTGCATCACACTGTTGACTCATTTGTAGCTTATGGGGTACCAAGACCTCTAGATCATTTTCACCTGTACTGCTTTCAAGCCAGGTGTCATCCATCATATATTTATTATTTCATTTTTCTTTCCTAGATGTATTAGAGAACATTGATCCTTGTTGAAATTACAGTTGCCCCTCTGTTTTCGCAGGGGATCCATTCTGGACCCCCCCCCCCCCGGCACAAAAATGGAAAATCGCTTATATTCAGGCCCCATTGATTTGAATTGCAGCACCCCCCATTTTGTCCCCCTCCCTTTGCTGCCTGCAAACAGGTGAGGGACATGGACTGTAATTTTGTTTCTCCTGGCTCAGCTCTCCAATCTATCAAGGTAATTTCGACTTCTGATCCTGTCCTCTGGGGTATTTAGCAGTCGTCCATCATCAGTCATTAATAAATATAACCCTGGGTCCAGGACAGAACCCCGTGGTACTCCACTAGTAACTTCTTCCCAAGATGAAGAGGAACTATTGGTGAGTACTCTGAGTTTGAACTGTCAAACAGTTATGGATAATCTCTCTGATTTTCAGAAGCTTTATGTGAAATTCTAAGAACCAGTAAATGGTTTCTTGTGTAACCACATTTAGAAAACCAGCTACCCCAGTCCTGAAGTCTTTGCTTTACACAGAAGTAATTCAATTCTTTGGCAAACATTGAAAAACATTAGCCACAGACAGTGTTAGTGCCTCACTGCTCTGCCTGTCTAATGTGCAATAGAAAGAACAGTCCTGGCAGCAGGCACAAGCAATACGATCCCATTGTACTACCGTTTGATGCAAGAGTATGTTTGATCAGTTACCAGTGATGAATATCATATCACATCAAACAATATGATACAGTCTCATTGTATGGAATTATGGCTGCTGTCAATCAAGCAGTCTTCTTCCCCTTTAACTGCCACCTTTGGGGAATAGAGTAAAATGATAGCAACACATGCATTAATAAATAAGCTCTTGCATGAATTCCATGCAGACCTATTGAGATTTTGTTGTTCTTTTCTTTCTGGGTTTCCCTGATTTTTCTCTTCCTCTTTTCCTCTTTTAATGTACAGACACAGGCACACAAAGTGAACAGGAGTCCACAAGAGGATTGCAAAGTA
Source organism: Urosaurus nigricauda (assembly GCA_034509955.1). Lineage (NCBI taxonomy): Eukaryota > Metazoa > Chordata > Lepidosauria > Squamata > Phrynosomatidae > Urosaurus > Urosaurus nigricauda. The sequence goes on along the minus strand of JAOEGL010000001.1, from coordinate 151,050,859 downwards.
AGAATACATAAAAAGGATAGCCCTAATATTTAGGCAGAGGGGTCCCCGTCTCAAGGAAAAGTTGCCCAACACCTGTAGTGGCAGTATCCCAAATGTTCCTCTTCTGCTCCACAACCATTCTCTTCTCTTGGAGGACAAACTTATGTGTGACATAGGTGTGACATGACACACAGCATGGTTGTAGAGGACCAAGTCCCACTGTTAGAATCATAGAATCATAGAGTTGGAAGAGACCACAAGGGCCACCCAGTCCAACCCCTGCCATGCAGGAACTCCAAATCAAAGCATCCCTGGCAGATGGCCATCCAGCCTCTGTTTAAAGACCTCTAAGGAAAGAGACTCCACCACACTCTGAGGGAGTGTGTTTCACTGTCAAACAGCCCTTACTGTCAGAAAATTCATCCTAATGTTGAGGTGGAATCTCTTTTCCTGTAGCTTGCATCCATCCTTCTTGGTCCTGTTCTCTGCAGAAAACTAGCTTGCTCCTTCCTCAGTCTGACATCCCTTGAAATATTTGAACAGGGCTATCATATCACCTCTTAACTTTCTCTTCTCCAGGCTAAACATACCCAACTCCCTAAGTCGTTCCTCATAGGGCATGGTTTCCAGACCCTTCACCATCCTAGTTGCCCTCCTTTGGACACACTCCAGTTTCTCCACATCTTTTTTGAATTGTGGTGCCCAGAACTGGACACAGATTTCCAGGTGCGGCCTGACCAAAGCAGATTAGAGTGGCACTATTACTTCCCTTGATCTAGACACTATACTTCTATTGATGGAGCCTAAAATAGCATTGACCTTTTTAGCTGCCGCATCACTCTGTTGACTCATGTTCAACTTATGGTCTTCTTGGACTCCTAGATCCCTTTCACATGTAGTTTCATTCAGCCAGATGTCCCCCATTCTATATCTGTGCATTTCATTTTTCCACCTTAAGTGCAGTATCTTACATTTCTCTGTGTTGAATTTTATTTTGTTAGCTTTGGCCCAGCTTTCTAGTCTATTCAGGTCATTTTGAATTTTGATCCTGTCCTCTTGGGTATTAGCTACTCCTCCTAGTTTAGTGTCATCTGCAAATTTGGTAAGTATGCCCCCAATTCTGTCATCCAAATCATTAATAAAAATGTTGAATACCACTGGGCCCAGGAAAGAGCCCTGTGGGACAGAGGACAGAGCCCTGTGGTTGCATTGAGGTAAGCCCCAAGTGTCAGTTCAGTAAGCTTCTGCGCTTGGAATGGAAGAGGATGTCATCGTGACATTCACCTCAGTCAGTAAAATATCTTGGGCCAGAGGGAATGCTTTATAGCCACCCCCCCCCTCCTCCTCATTATTATCCTTCCTTTTTTTGATTCTGGTACTCAAAACAGCTTACAAATGCTAAAGCAGGTACAGCTGAAAAAAAGACATCATATAAAATTTAAAAATGTAATTCAACTATCAATAAAATTAAAAGAAAACCATTAAAAAGAGCAACTGTATAGCACATGAAAGGTCCTTTCCCCCCAATCAGTCAACTTTCAAAGTATTGCTGAAATAAAAAAGGCTTCACCTGCTTATGAAAAGATAGCAAAGAGGGTGCCAGTCTAACCTCTCTAGGAAGGAAATTTCAGAGTCTGGAAACAGCTACCAAGAAGGCTGTATTTCATATTCCCACCAGATATAGCTGTGAGAGTGATAGGACAGAGAGATGGTCCTCTCTAGAAGATCTGAATTCAGAAACAGGCCTATTCACAGAAATATGGTGCTTTAAATAATGTAGAATAATGTATATGCAAAAACCTTTAAGATTAAAAAAAAAAAACACTCTGTGGGTTACAGAACTATACATAGCTTTCTACACCTTTCTATTATAACACTAGGAAATCCACCTGACTTGGGGAAAGTATGAGTAGCACCATGTCATAGGAAGAGCAAAAGTAGAGTTCTACACAATCAAATGAAAGGTTCATCTACTCTAGTTTAATTTCTGTTTCTACCCACCAAGCCAACCAGATTTCTGTCACTCACAGGACATGGAGGCAATACAGTCCCTCCCTTCATGGTTGTTCCCCTTCTGAGAAAACTGATATCATTTAGTGGCACCAGGGTGCAACATAGTAATTTAATGTAGACTTAGTGGTCTCTGGCAGTTAGTTAAGTCTAGTTCCTGTAAGATTTCTAGCATGGCTGTTAAGCAAAATGACTATGTAGGATTTCCAGGTTCGGAACACATCTTGGAAGTTACCTTTTGAAGACTATAACTCCTAGACCCCATTGGCTATGCTGCCTGGGGGATTATGCGAATTGTAGTCCAAAAGGTAAATTTTCAATGCTGTGATCTGAACTTGGAAAATCCATATAGCCATCTTGCCTAGCAGCCATTGTTTTCATATCCTGCTAATGACCCTACAAGAACTTGGTTGGCAGAAACAGAAATGAGGCTAGAGTAGATGAACTTTTCATTTGACCATGTAGAGCTCTACTTGTTTTCTTCCTGTGACATGACACTACTCATCGCCATCTTGACTAATAGCAATGCCAGTAATCCAACCGGAACTGGCCTCCTCAATTTTGCCTAATCCATTTTTGTACAACCAGTCTAAATCACATTCATTACCACATTTTGATGCAGGTTCAAGGGAAACTAGACATCATAAAAAAAGGAAATGGAACATATAAACATAGCAGTACTGGGAGGAAATAAGCTAAAATGGACAGTAATGGGGCTTTTTGAGTCAAATAACCACCCAATGTCACAGGAAAAAAGGAGAAAGAATGGAGTAGCATTAATAGTGAGGAAAGAGATAGCAAAATCAGTCAAAGGATATAGCATAAAGTTCTACAAATCATGTCAATAAGGCTCCAGGAAAAGCCAATAAACATCACCATAATCCAAGAATAGGAACCAACCACAGAGGCAGAGGACGTAAATTGAGAATTTCTATTATGCAGTGCAGGAAAAAAAATGACAACACATCCATCAGGACTGCTTGGTAATCATAGGTGATTGAAATGTCAAAGCAGAAAGCAGAGCAGAATCAAAGTCAGTAGGGAGATTTGGGCTTGATACAGAAAACCAAGCAGGAGAGTGACTAATAGAGTTCTGTGAGTCCAACAAACAGCTTCTTCATACAACCAGAGAGGAGACTATACACATGGGCATCACTGGATGGTAAACATAAAACCCAGATAGACCACATAATAGGGAACAGAAAACAGAGAAGCTCAATTCTTCCAGCAAAAACAAAACCAGGTGCGGACTGTGAAACAGAAAATGAACAACTAATATCCAAAGTTAGAATAAAGTTGAAGAAGAATACCAAACCATAACCATGCCAAAATATGGCCAGAAGAACATTCCAACAGAATTTAAAGAAAGTATGAGAAACAGATTTGCACTATTAAGCCTGGCTGACTGAGAACCAGAAGAAATATGGACAGAAGTCAGGGATATAATCAAAGAATGTAGAAACCCAATAACTATGGCCAAAAAGGAGGAAAGGAAAGCAATGGGTGGAATCAAGCAGTTCAAGCAGTTAAAAAAAATACAAGAATTAAAAGCAAAAGGAGACAGGAATAGAATGAGAATCATGAATGCTAATGTCCAATGATTAGTGAGAAAGGACAAAGAATTACTACAAGAATCAATGCAGAGAAGCTGCCAACAAGAAAGGAAAGACATCTTGTTGCACAAGATCTGGGAATTTAAAGAGAAATTTAAATCAAGAGAGGGAATATTCTACAATCAGAAAATGAACATATTACAAAACCACAATGAAATAAAAAGTAATAACAATGAAAACAATAGACAGAAGAGCTATATAAACAATGTTAAAGGATGAATGACACATGGGAAGAAGAAACTAATGAAGATGAACACCAAGTTATGCAGAAAATATTGTATGTAGAGCAGGCTTAGACTCAGAGGAAGGAGGAGCGAAAATTGGAGAAAGGAACATTAACAACCTAAGATATACAGATGGCACAATTCTATTAGCAGACACCAACAAAGACGTGGAGCAATTACTGAAGAAGCTCAAGGAGGAAAGCACCAAGGTAGACGTAATGTTGAACATTAAGAAAACAAAAATAATCACTACAGAAGAGCTGCAAGAATTCACCCTAGACAATGAGAGCATTGAAATAGTTAAAGAGTTCCCATACCTTTGATCAAATAGTTATTGGAAAGGCAACTGAGTCAAGAAATAAAAAGATGACCAGGGATCTTATTGCATAGGGCTTTTGGTACACTCCCGGTGCAGAACAAAAGGGAGTGGGATGGGAACAGAACAGGGCTATCACCTATTTTATTGCATGCCAGAACGCCATCGCTGCCACCAACGGAAGTTCCCGTTCTGTTCCAAATCCATCCCCCAGAGGCTGATTTTCAGGAACAGTTCTGAACAGTTCCTGAAAATCAGCCTCTGGGAGACACATTTGGAACAGAACAGGGACTTCTGGCGATGATGTTCCGGCATGCAATAAAACAGGTGATAGTCTTGTTCTGTTCCCATCCTGCCCCCTTTCATTCTGTGCCAGGATTCAGAAAGGCAGCTATGAAAGACGAGATCCAAAAGTGTAAAGATATAACTCTAAAAATTAGAGTGTGGCTCATCCAAGCGATCGGATTTCTCATCATCATGTACAGGTGTCAGAGCTAGACAATTAAGAAAGCTGATAGAAAATAAACTCATTTGAGATGTGGTGTTGGAGAAGACTGCTGATGGACAAGACAAACATGGATGGACAAGACAAACAAATTGGTCTTAGAACAGATCAAGCCCGAGTGATCCCTGGAAGCCAGGATGACTAAATTCAGGCCGTCATATTTCGGCCACATCATGAGAAGGCATGACTAGGAAAGTAGAGACAGTAAAAAAGGAAGGAAGGACATATGCCAGATGGCTGGATTTAGTCACACAGCCTGAGCCTACAGACTTGAGCAGAGCAGCGGAGAACACGAGGTCTTGGAGAAATCTTATCCACAAGATCACTATGAGCTGAGGTTGATTCAAGCACAGTTAACAACAAATAACAACAAAATTGCTTATACTCTGGCTTGCTTATATATTGCTTATACTCCATATATATTGCTTATACTCTGGATGAAGTATTGGTTCTGGTTGCTGGAAAAATGTTCACATTAGATCACAGGCACTGTTTCTGTGCATTTCTATTTCCAGCCCTAAGGAAAGATGCCTTGGTATCTTCTCCGCATGTCACATCCTAGTACAATGCATGTAAAAAGTTCACTTGAGCCATTATTTATACCTCATAACCTCCAGCATTTAAAAAATGAAAATAGGACAAACAAGGCCAAGCAATTTCAGAATGTGGTCAAGATGGCAAAGTTACAGACTATAGACAATTTGGAGAGGCTGCAGCAATTTGGTTTTGCCTGAGTTAATGGAGTATGGACTTCTTCACAGGGAGAGGCAAGACCTATCCTCTTCTCACTCCTGCTGTCTCCCTGTAGACTTAGAAGAATGAACTCCTTTTGCACTTTGAACTCTGTTTTCACCAATGGAAGCAAGCAAAGGACAAACAAGGAAAGAGGGAGGAGGAGAGAGAAGCTAGGGCATCTTAAAAGCAGAGGAAAAAATGGGATAACAGAGACTGTTCCTGCCAAATGAGGACAGTTCGAGGGCATAGCATTCACCATCTCTTCCTTCTTCCTTTTTCTCCCTTTTCTCTTTTTGGGATCAGGGAACTGGTCTTTCGCTTATTCCTTAATTTGATTCTAAAAATTAGAAGTACATGTGGCTGGTGCTAAGAAAATAAATAAGAACCAGCTAGATAAAGTCTGAACCAAACCACAGAAACATTAAAAATCCCAGAATCCTGCCCTAGTGCCCCAAAAGTAAGTTTCCCAAACTCTGGTTTGTATCAGGCCTCCTCCTGCCTCTCACCCACTGCAGTCTGCTGCAAGGCTGACTTTGGCTTCTCAAGAATACAAGAACCTGTCACATTGCCATCTTCAGCTGTCACGTTGTCATTAGGCATCCCAGACTATTGGGGGTCAGAATTGAAAGAGAACCCTTCTAGCAAGCTGGGGTTTCTTTTCAAGCTCCAGCTCAAGTGTGAATCCACTGTGCTGCACCTTATTGTGTGGAAATTGTTAATTTGGGAGAATGTGCTCTGCCGTATTCTGATCTTGCCTGATCATTCAAGCTGTGTGCAAAGAGATCTGCCAAAAGAAGGTTGAGTGGCAACCGTCTGCCAAGATGACGCTGTGGCATGGTGTATCGTACAGCCCCCTCTTCAGATAACTTTAACCCAATGAGGCACTCTTGCCATGTGTACCCAAATGCTGCATAGGAGCCCCAGTGGAAGAACAAATAAAATCACTGAAGTGCAGCCTTAATAGGAAAAGGTTCACAGTCCAGATATAAGACATATGAGAAGAAGTGAATGGTGCTTGTTGGAGATCCTCTTCTTCTCTTCAGATATTTTGTTCACAGCAGTGCCTTCCTCCTGAGGTGATCATACCTCCAAGGACTCCTTCTGCTCAGGAAGTATTTGCCTAAGTGTCCTGGCCAAGTTCCAGTTGGGATAATTATGCTCAGCCTAATTTATGAGTGCTGTTTGAATGTTTGTATTCTCCAAATAGTGTCTCAGTCTCAGTACGGTACAGGGCAATGCTGGGAAAATTTGCTCGCCTCTTAAGAGAGGGTAATGGCAATTTGAGTTAGCTATACAAATGAGACTTTAATGATTTGTGAAGCTGTTGTAAGTGTAGCAATTCCAAAGCCAGCATTGTTAGGAGGTGAACTGAAACAGAAATAAAAGTGTAAAGCATGTTTTGCTTAATATCGCTTTCAGACATGGAAGTGGCAGTAAATGAGGCTGCGGTGAAGATGTCGCAAGGGCTTGACACATGCAACTATGACAAGCCCTTGTATTAGGATGTTGCTAAATATTGTCTCCTAAACCATCTGATAATTCAGCACCATGCTGGGCAAGGCAATCCATAGACAGGCTGAACAATGCTGGTCACATCCAAAACCCTTTGCACAATTCTGTGTCCCATTCAAAATGGCTAGTTCTTTAGCTATAAAAATAAAAATTTAAAAAATGGTCTAGCCATTAAGTAATTTTCAGAATGGCTGGCTAAACCATTAACATCAGAAGTGGAGCTTATCACATTATTGGACAAAACAATCAAAAGATCTCCTAAGAAGCTGGCTTCTACTGGCTTCTGATTCACATAAAAATGAAAGTGTAATAATTTAATCCTCATTTCCCCAATAAAGTCTTTTTGGAGGCAAAGACTCTCTCTCTCTCTCTCTCTCATCCTCTCACTCTGACTATCCTGCATGCAAAGAACTCTGCATATCCTCTGAAGCCATAACTCTATACAAATAGCACATAGCTAGCTAAATTAAATTTATTTCATTGATTTTCTTTGGACTCTCCCTGGGATAGCCCCCCCCCCCCCCAATAAATTCCTTCACTCCCTCAGTAAAATTATTTTCTATATGTAAATGAATGATTGTGTCATTTAGAAAAGGAATGTCTCTTTAAAGCCTCCCCCCACATGGAAAACTGCACAATTTCAAAACTACATCTTCCAAATTCCAAATATGGCCCTAGTCTTTTCTGTGTTAGGATCCACCTGGATCACTTAGGAAACAGTAGAACTGTATATTTAAGGAAAGAAAGAAAAATATAAAATGCTCCAAAACCAATGGAACCGACCTGAGCTATGACTATTTTCTCCAGTGATTTGAATGCATGAGTACAAGAAATGGTTTTTGTGTTCTGGGGGCTGTTAGGCAAAAATCTACTGAAATTAATGAGGGTTTATTTAAAACTGATAGCCACAGAGCACCACATTGTTGTGGTGTACTAGACCAAACAAGGCCCACCATTTCATTACGTCTTAAGTTTACATAAATGTCCATAGATTTAGGTTCAAACATTAGGGGAAAACTTCGCCCCATTCATTCCAGGCACTAGAACTCAATGAGTTAATTTTTTCCCCGTCAGCTACTAGAAGCAGGTCACTTATCTGTTAATAATCAATATCAAAATCTCAGCCCAGACTCTTTTTTTTTGGGGGGGGGGGGGGAAGAACCAGACTGCACAACTAACAGTTTGGCACAAGGATGGAGGGGGAAACAGTGCCAGCTGACTGATGAGCACCCATCGTTTTTAATTAATTGGGTTGAAAAATGTTTTATGTCAGGTTGAATTTAGGAGCTCACTCAGCTGTGATTTTTCAGGACATATCACACACACACCCCTACCTTTCTCTCTCTTGCCAACTCATTCTGAAGAAATGAGAGAATATAACATATTGAAGACATAATGGCTAAGATACAGAATTTTAGTAGGCTGGAAATGTTAACAGTGTGGTGAAAATGTAATTTGTTTATTTATTTGCTAATGATAATGCCTGCTTGTGTGCGTTGTTTCCTCAAAGTTTTTGCTGGTTAACTTTTATGTTTTTAATTAGACAACTCAAGGAATTATCTAAATAAAGAGACAGTTGGCATAAAAATACAGAGTTGCTATTATGAAGGCATTAATTGAATGTAACCCTTTTATCACCTAAGTAACTGTAGACAATGGGAAATCATATTGAACATGTTTATTGAACTGGACATGGGTTTTTTGTATGCATATCATCCACACTGACTATCCCTCTCAGCTTTTGTTGGAATCTGTGTCAAATTAGTACCAACCTCTTTTCATACAAATATGTAGAATATACCCCCGTTTCTCTTTAAAATAAATGGCTGTTTCTACCAGTCTCTTCTTAATAGAATCATTTCTGATACACTCTTTGTCTGTTCTGTTACAGAGCTTCATTGGAAAGGTTCTTTGTATTAACTTTTTAAAGTTACATTACAAAGAGGTTTTAAGATTTCCCAACAGGGTTTTTTTTTATTTAAACAGGAGCTTTTGATCTCAAACCTGCTGAGGCCTAGTGAAATCCTCACCAATTCTCCAGTTACTCATCACTATTGGAATTTGAAAAGACCCACCTGAAGGATTTAACTCGCTGTATGGTTTCTGCCATCCTTTTAGTTCAGCCTATTCATGTAGACAGTGAGGGGGTCCAGGGCACCCTTTGTGATCTGCTAAGTAGCCTAAGGTGCCCTTTGCATAAGATGTACTCCTGAGGAAATAAAAACCGGGAGGACACAAACCTATATACCTTATTTCCTGCTATCTTCACTTAAAGGGAGAGAGCAGGAGGTCTGCTTAACATCCTTTGCTACCTAAATACCTTTTGGACATGGAAGCTCAATAAAAGAACTTTCATTGCATCCATTACCCTACTGTGGTGCATAGCAAATTAGATTTAAAAGGGTCCTTTTTCCCTTACAGCTATTTCTATCATTTTCTTTAAATTTTCAATTTAGTGTCTAGTGACAGAATATTCCATAATGTACTTCAGAACTATATAACACCAATTATGCTAACTGTGAACATTATTTCAAAAGAATTAGAGTTATATTAAGTTATAGACAAACCATTGGGGGGAAAAGGTCAGGTTAGAAGGAGGAGAAAGAAAAAGTAGCCTTGTGAAAGTCCACATTAGAAACTGAGTGATATGAATTTCTTTGTCTCCCTCCCTTCCCTGATTCCTACATCGTGTAGAATGTGCACATCATGGATTTCTTCTCTGAAATGGTCTTTGTTAATTAGATGAGAGTAAACCATGTTCCCTTGTTATTTTACATCTATGTGTTTCTCCGTTAAGAGCTACTGTTGACTATTATTGGTTGTGCTGAAACATTTTTTTTAATTTTGAGTCACTGAGTAGCACAAATGATTACCCAATAGTTGCTTTGTAGATAAAAGATCAGTTAGTTGAACAGTCTTGAACGAGTGTCATAAGCTGAAAATTCTAATGTGCTTTCCAGGTTCTGCTAACACAACAGCTAGAAACTTTGTGGTATTGGCTATATATTCAACTAGCAACACACACACACCCCACCTCAGCAAAAATCTGTTCACTGAAGAATTAAGCCATAAAGAAAATGCAAGATTGAGCAATTCCTACACTCTTTGTCCTGCTCCAGTCCCTTAACTTTGCATTGTTACTTGAGGAAGTAAAAAGGAGTAGTGGCATTATGTTACCCGTTACACAAAGAATATATTTATGGAACATTCTTTGAACATTTAAAATGGGTTGAATTAACTATATTAAAGTTTTGCAAATCTATATATCTATATATATCCCAAATAAAATAAGTGTGATTTTTTCAAAACTTCTTTTTATGCTTTCCTTTTTATTTTCAAAGTTTATTTCATAGTTCTATGTTTCACAGTAGTTACTGGGCAAAAGTTCTCTTTAAAATTATTTAGAGCTTTTGTAGCACAGTGTACAGCCATAGCTAAGTTCCAAATTGTTGCTGCTTACCTTTCATGTCATAAAGGATGTTCTCCTTCTCTGAAACATGACCCCACTTCCTTTATATTTCTCCCCAGGTTTTATCTTTGGGTGAAGGCTTGCTCCAGTTTCCATTGTAGAACAAATTTGGAAACACTCTCTGTGGAAGGAAGTTGTCCTGCCCATTTAACCAGCTTCCTAATCAGGTTATATTTTCCGAAGATATCTGTTAGTTTGTTTTTAACCTTAAAAAGACTTCAATCTTCGGTGAGCATCTATGACAGATAAGGCTGTGATACATAGTTTATTTTTGTTTATTGCTGCTTCAGTTATATTAGTGGTGTTATTGGGCAAGCTTGACTCCCACTCGAGAAGTAAATAAAATTTAACAGTCATCACCAGTGAAAAATTGACTTAACCTTTATTTTATTTTTTTAGTAACTTTAACCTGCAATACATTTTAAGTTTTTTCATATTTTCACATTAACTTTTGTCACATTGGTGACTTTATGAATAGAAAGTTGTAGATGATAGCAACAAACAAACAAGCAAATAATAAAGCAGCTGTGACCTAGACCAAGAAGAATATGAACGTGCATTTAAGCAACACACACAACAAGAAGATCAGATTCTCCTGTAGATCCCACCAAAATCTCAGAATGAACAGCTTCAAAATTCATCTTCCTGAAACAGATGAGGCACCTTTGTGGGGTGTCCAATACTAGCAAAGCTGGTTATAAGACTCCCCCTTCTAAGCTGCTGTTCCAACTTGTTGTTTCAAACTATTTAAACCTTTGATCTATGATATACCAATGAATGAAATACAAAAAACAACATTGTCCATTTCCCGACTGTCTCAAAAAATCATGTATTGAAATTGATTGATAGTACATTTTTTGTATGTATAATGTAAAATCATGTTGTTTTTTTAAAAAAGCCACATTCTACAATGCTATAATTTTCTGACTTTAAAAATGAACTTTATGTGAGATGGACACTAGACACAGACTTCAGTTTTTCTGTTATGTTTTCTTCAACACAGCAACTATTACTCCTTACAACTCAATACAAAAGCTTCTATTAGTCATAAAATATTTGCAGTAACCCAGAAAATCCCTTCAAGGTGTTTACGCTGCGTATTCCAGTAGTAACGTCTTTCATTCTATTCTGTCTGTATTGCATTAAATTCCAGGTATGACCTGATTGAGTCCAAACAGGCAGGGGAGACAGAGGGTGTACTATCCCCAGCTTTCTGTTGTCAGCCTCTTCCTACGACCTTTGGTAAGTAACTTAACCTGTTGTCCTCAGTATCCCCAGCAAAATGGGAGCCTTTAATGCTTATCTAGTGGGATAACAGTGCTTAATACTTACCTAATGGGATAATAATGCTTACCTATCTACCTCATGAGTGTGTTGTACGGATTAATTAGTTTGTGTTTGTTGAGTGCTGTTGGGAAGGTAAGAAGCACACAACAGAAGGGTTTAGCATTATTACAGCAGAACTGCTATCTGTCTGTTTGTCTGTCATTACCTATCATTAGTTATTTGAAGCTTAAGGATATTTTTCATAGACACAATTTGAATATCTCTTATATGGAATTCTGAAATCCAAAATACTCCAAAATCCAAATTGTCCATGTGAGTGGCTGAGATAGTGACATCTTTGCTTTCTGGTAGTTCAATGTACAAAAACTTTGTTCCACACACAAAATTATTTATAATATTATGTATAACATTACTTTCAGGCTATGTGTATAGGGTATATATGAGAAATAAATGAATTTCATGTTTAGACTTGCAATGTCAGACTGAAAAGCTTTCTTTTTTTTAAAGCCAAGAAGCAAACTTTAGGGATGCCAGAATTTCCACTCTCTGTTCCCCTTTTTTGGAAGCATAATCATTTACATCTTTCAACTTCTGGCTACAAAGAGAATTCCAAGAAAATTCTTGAGATCTGTTAAAATCCAGAGTATACTTCTTAGCCTGGTGTGACTTTTCCTGTTTGAAAAAGGGCCCTCTACACTTATAAAAATTGGATCTGCACAAGAAACATGATATGTTACTGGGCTCTGTAGCAGGATTTGATTGGCTTCAAGACCAGAACTTACATTTCAGGGGAAAACACAGGAATAAAATATAGGATGTAAAGCTGAGAATAAATCCTAACCCCCAAGTCATGTGTATCGATATCATGCTATTCTGAAATCTAATAGAGAACATTCTATGCTGTCAAGAGTTTGTCAAGGAAAGTGGCATCTGAGAGTTACAAAAGCAAACACACATACACAGCTGACCCATGACCAAACACACTGTCAGTCTCACGACTGTCCTAACAACCCACATATTTTAACAGGAAACTAGCCAGGAAATCAGGTGTTGTTCTCTGCAAAGAAAATGTTCCAGAGCCATTGGCATTTCGCCCTTCATCAGCTCTGCAAAACTAATGTTGGCCTATGGGAAGTAGATCCAACCAGGCTCCCTGGAGAAAGGTAAAGGGATGTATGATTGACATTGTCAAGAGTGGGCTTTTCAGGTTAGCACTGAACTATGCCAAATGGAATGCAGAGTTATTACATATGCTTAGTTTGGCAGTTGTGCTGCTTAGGAGGCAGTGGTTCCTTTGTAAAAGAAGAAATGGGGGTGGAGGAAGAGATGAATTAGGAGAATAATCTGCACAGACTTGGATGCCAGTGCTTTTGTTCAAAAGTTAGCATTTCCACATTTCTCATGGCAGAATGCATTACAGCAGCAATTGAAGAAGCTGACATCAAGCATTTATGGGGCTGGAACCAGGGGGAGAGTAAACAAAACCAAGGTAATCTATGAGAAAAAGGAAAGAACAAGAGAATTGTAGTTTTTCAACCCCAGGACATTAGCCAAACACCAGAGCAGCATTCTGGAAGGAAAGAACAGGGTGTCACTCCAAAATACCTGCCTCTTACTTACAGTGGACCTGTGCTATGCAGACTCATATCATGTTAACTACCATGGCTCTATCATATAAGATCCTTGGATTTATAAAAGGCCCATGATAGGTTTGCCTTAGGATTGCTGTAAGTTGGAAATGACTTGAAGGCATGCAGCAACAGCAAAAATGACTTTGAATTCCCAGCAAAAGAGATGTAGTGAATATTCAAGGAACCCTGAGAAGAGGGATTGAAATTGGCATACCTTGGAAACTATACTTCAGGAAAGTTCACCAGTACTGACTTGCAAATGGATAACTCACAAAATTACAAATCCCAGGATTCTATAGGACAGAACTACAGGACTTAAAATAGTGTTAAGCTATCATAACCATGTAGTCTAGATAAACTTTAAGGCTGCTGCCACACTCAAGAATTAATGCAGTTTGACACTGCTTTAACTGCCATGGATCAATGCTACAGAATTCTAAAACTTGTAGTTTGTTGTGACACCAGACCTCTCTGCTTGAGTGTCTTGCTTGAGGACATAAGTGAAAGTCAGAAAGCCCACATATTTTGCACGCAGGGTACTGTTTTTATCTTGTAGTCATCAAAATTAGATAGCTTCCATTTTACTCAAAAAACCGGATGGTCTCCTGTTATTTCAAATAATTGTTGATGCTGTTTGAAATACATATGGGATCTCTGTTTTAATAGGGCTATATTGGCAATACAGAGGTTGTTCACTTGACAAAACTAGTGCACTGAGAATAGGGATTGGATTCATCTGTATAGAAGCCCAAATCTGCCCTATTGGTCAATCTCCTTTCTATTTCTGGACTAACCAATCCAACAACCAAGTGATAGACCAAATTCTACTTACTTTCATATTCTTATATGTAGATTTGGTTACATGAGCTTTGCATTTAAGGATCTGGCAGAAATATACAAAGTGTGAACTTTGACATTTGGGTGGTTCTCCTATACTGATTTGGATTGGGAAAGAAACTCCTTGACTCCTTATGTTTCCTACTGGGTCCTTTAAGGTTTGTCATAAGGAAGTATTAAATGTTAAGAATTCCCCCATTAAACCTTCAGGAAGCCTTCTGCTTGTTAACCATTACCACACATTTACAAAAAGCGGCTGAGGTTAAATATTAAGCTCCTGCAGTGAAGGACACCTGTATTTGCTGGTCCCTTTATGTGACTATAGGGGGAAAGGGAAAAAAGAAGAAGAAGGTTTTACAGCTGTCTAAATTAGCATAATTAAATCCACATCAATTAAAAAATAAAAGAGGGGGGGGGAAAGCCCTCAATCACCTCTTTCCCCTTCACATGCAGATAGTGGCATTTGTCTAAGGTGCTAAGGCACAAAGGGACTTTTCTAACAGCTGAAAATCTGCCTGAAAGGAAGAGCAATAGGATTTGTATATTGTCCCATGGTTCACCTTAAGACTAGTGGAAGTGATTAGTGGTGGCTGTTCTGCCAAAAGGACTCTGGGCCCCATTTTGCATTTCAATTATCCTAGCATGCAGGACTGGGCATTGGAGGAGTCCATTTTACAAGGTGCCTCGGCCTCTATTGCTCTTTTATTCCTCTTCACACACATCCCCTCCAATGGTGGTGAGGTAGGAGGGGAAGCATAAACAAAGGTTCACATTATGATTTGGGTGCTTTCACCAACCTCAAATCCCACTTCTTCCCTACCTCCCCCTCCCCACCCATGTGTTTTGTTTTGTTTTACACGGGGAAGCCCCCATGACCTCCGGACAGCAACAAGGCTGCTCTGTGTGAAGCGAGCAAAAGAGAATTCCTCCAGATGAAAACTGACATGGGGTTCAGGGGTTAATTTCTGGAACAGGCACATTTGCATACAAATGAAAAATGATGGAATTTCTCTTCTCCTAAATTTTCAATGTCATCAGCATCAAACAGCAGTCAGTGCTCCCTTGCTGTTTGAAGAATATTCATTACTTCAGAAGAAGGGGCACCTTGTTTAGTATTAATCTCTCTGCAGGTCAATGACTTAATTTGCTAAACTTCATCTGAAGTGCCATTCACTTTCGGAGTTCTCAGTTATTCTTTGTTATTTTTCATAACATGCTCTTAAAGCTCCTTTTTTTAAAAGAAAGAAAAAGAAAGTGTAAGGGGATACACTTCTCCAGCAAAATGGAGACGGGGTGGGTGGGAAGAGGTGGAAATGGCATTTTAAAACAGAATTTCAGTAATCAAATTTATAAACTGTCCATCACTTCCTCCAATTAATTACCATACTAATCATACAGCCAGTTAGGATGCTATACATCTGCACCTGTATTTTTCTATTCATTTATTGTGCATCCATATTTTATTTGATTTTTTTAAACATATATCTCAGGTTTTACCCAAGGAGATCAAAGTGGCAAACATATGATTCTCTCCTGCCACTTATATTTACAGAAACAGCCCTATGAGTTATGTTAGACCCAAGGTCACCTAATGAGTTTCATGGCCAAGTGGGAATTTTAATCCTATGTCTTTCATGTCTTCCCACATTAATGCAGTTTGACATTGATTTAACTATCCTGGGCTCCATCCTATAGAATCCTGGGACTTGTAGTTTGTTATGGCACCAGAGTTCTCTATCAGAAAAGGCTAAATAGCTCATAAAACTACAAATCCCAAAAAATTATAACACTGAGCCATGGCAGCTAAAACAGTGTCAAACTGCATTAATTCTGCAGTGTAGATGGAGCCTTAATCTGACACTAACCGCCACACCACAATGTCTGCCTATGAGTACAGATTATACATTTTGTTTAGTAAACAAATTGTATAATTTGAGTATAGTGAGTATATACATATATGGGTATGTATATAAGAGTATATAGGAGTCACTGTGGCGTAGTAGTTCGAGTGTTGGACTACAACTCTGGATACCAGGATCCAATTCTCAACTTGGCCATGAAACCCACTGGGTGACCTTGGGTGAATCACGCCCTCTCAGCCTCAGCAGCTGGCAATGGCAAAACCCCTCTAAAGAAACTTGCTAAGAAAACCCTGTGATAGGTTCACCTCAGGGTCTCCATAAGTCAGAAGTGATATGAAGTCACACAACAACAACAACAACAACAACAACAAACAACAAATATAAGTATATATAGGTATACTGATATGTGTTTTCTTATAGAGAAAATAAATCTTTCCTCCTTAAATGCTGATGCCAAAAGGGACATCTGTTGTCTTGGGCAAAAAGATTACTGGGTGTCATGGCTCTAAAAAAAAAAAAAAAAAAGGTAACAACCATAACAGAGATTCATCCCCTAAAGAGAGTCTTAATATGCTTTTGAACTTCTTACTTTCTGTAGAAATTCTCACTTAAAAAAAAAAAAAAGGCTATGACTGATTATGCACTTAGCAAACATCATCTTAGTTTTCCATGGTTAGCTTCTCTGTGGGTTTCATCTTTGTTTCTCAATTCAAATGGACTGTCTGGTTTTCAGAGGTTTTCAATATGAAGCTGCTTAGATTGAGGTCCTAAACCACCACCATCATCATCATCATCATCATCATCATCACCATCATCCATAGCAGTAGCAATTATAGATGTAGTATCAATACTGGTGGTAGGAGGAGCAGTAGTATTGGTCAATGTATTGTTCACAGTATTTGCTTCAATTTTATACATATGTTATACACAACAAACATGTTTCCCCAAGAAGATGCAACATGGAATGTAAATGTTAAATGAAAAAGGACACATGAGGAAAGGGAGCTATGTATGAAATGAGAGAAGAAAACATTGGTGGCAGATGGGAGGGAGAAGGGAGAAGAGAAAGGGAGGGAGATTTCAGACTTGATCTGTTGACCACTGGCAGCTTTCTGCAAAATTTCCAGAAGTCACAACTTGACTAAGACATAAATTAATCATTTGAAATATATATGCTAGCTCCCCAGTCTACATCTCCAGATAGAGTGGATTGCAATTCATATCATCTCTAGACAGCATGCCATGTGAGGATGATGGGTATGTGTGTATTGACAGAAATTATTTCTGGTGTGTGCTGGACTTTCTGAGGTGGCATCTGCCCTGCAGAAATAATGCAGTTTGACAATGCTTTAACTTCCATGACTCAATGCTATGAAATTCTGGGATTTGAAGTTTTGTGAGCTATTTAACCTTCTCTGACAGAAAGTCACAGCAAACTACAAATCCCAGCATTCCATAGCATTGAGCCATGGCGGATAAAGTGTTATTAAACTGTATTATGCAGCCAGGGTTGGAACTAGAGCCATCTACAGTGGACCTCCATTAAGTGGATGATGATGCAGGTAGAAGAGAAAAGAGGGGAGCTATTTTCATCTAATTTCTCCCTGAAATCCAGTTTTGCTGACATTATGCCCTGAAGGAGTGGATGTGTATCCAGAACAGTGTGGGAAGTGATGCTGGGGGATACAGAGTAAGAAGGAAAAAGTGAAAACATGCACTATACTCTTTTCCTTCAACAGAGGGCTTCCACTATGACACCTTCCACCAATGGAAGGGAGTTCTATTCACAGAGGAGCAAGTCTGGATCCAACTCATTGGCAGAAAGAAAATTTGGTGGTGGTGACTGGTGGACATACCTGTGGTGATGCTGGAAGCAATATCAAGCCATCAGCCCTGCAACCCCTCCTTGGACTTCAATCTGTCTTCATGAGCTGAAGAAAAAGCAGCAGAGATGGAGAAGAAACAGAAAATGAATTCAGCCAAAGGTATGCACTTTTAACAAAAAGGTCTTTGGGAAACAATAACTGCAGCAACAACAAAAACAGGTACAAAACAGGAAAGTGGGAGTCAGATGGATTTGGGGGTCATCCATAACTGAGCAGCAGTATGGTGACACTCTGTGTCCCATAGCATCATCTTACTACTGGTCAGTTATGGATGGCTTCACCAGGTTATTAGATTCAGTCTACTTAAATGTTAACTCTCTAAATTTTGAAGTAGGCCCTCCTTTACTTTACAATACCTCTTCTGAAATGGAAAATATAACTTCTCAGCTCTCCTATAAGATGGCACAAGAAGTATTGGTCCATTTGGAACACACTCTGTTCACCTACCTATGCTTGACCATCATCAAGAGCACATCCCACTAGGAAAACCCCTATCTGTGAAGAATACACAGATTGTGTTCATAATATACATAGAGAGAATGAATGGTCTGGGCAGAAATTAGCTGGCTGGGAAGTTATGGGACCCATCATCCAAAACCAGTAACTTTCCCAAGCTCTGAGTTTTCACAGTTTTATTCTTTTGCCAGCTTCCAGCAGGAAAACTCCAAGGCAACAAACAGAATACTTCAAAGCAAAGATACCCTGTTTAGACAAGGAGCTTTGTGTCGATTAGAATCTCCTTTCACCTAACATCGTATAGTAAATATCACAAGGACATAATTAGAAAATTTGGTACAATATTTAGCCCTAGTCCCTGTGTGCCAGAATTGTTTGACTACTGGGGAATTGGAGCTCGTTTGCATCCCAGTGCGTTCTGAAATGCAAACTTCAAAGAAAATGTTATATCTCCTAACTCCAGCTCATGAGTGTGTTGGAAGTACAATACAGAAAGGCTTAACAATCCCTGCTGAGGAAAGGGCAATTTGACACCAAAACCGCTGTGAAAACTGCTATTGCAACCCTGGTCGGCAAGCAAGTGCTTATTAGATAAATACGGCTAAGGTCTTGGAGCAAAATGTACCTGAGTCATTTGGAAAAATCCAAGTGGGCCAATGCCAAGTACGATGGGGTGTTTTTTTAAAAATATATATAGGCATTTCTTCTTCACAGATTTTTTTCCTTATCTGCTTTCAATTTGCCCCCACCCCACAAACAGGGGAAAAAGTCTGATATGTAAAACTTCCAGAAGCTGGTATTTTAAGTTTTGAATATGTCTCAATTTTATCACAAACCATACAGCTTGTTTTGAATGGGTTAGTACAAGTTGGCACCCTTTTTCCTGGATGGGAAAAAGCACCTTTGCAGCAACATTTGGATGTGCCAAAGATCGTGAACTCTCTTCAGAGATTGCCCTGCCTAAAGTGTTTTGCAGTCATCTATCAGAGACATGATGCCCTCTCCAGAAATGGCTGTGGTTGGCATGCCAGCCAAATCTGGGCAAAAATTGGTATGGGGCGGGACATGCTTTTCAGCTTTGGGTTTCAGAAATGTTTAATTTGGGCTCTCCTAATTTTGCTCCAAACTGTAACTTTTCTGTTGTGTTGCTAAATAACTTTCACCACTGTGTTACTGAATAACTTCCAGCCTTATGCAATTGTGCTTGTGACATGTTACACCGAGTGGCTGTCAAGATAAGGTACAGTAAACTCCAGATAATTCCAGTTACTTTGGCTCCACATGGCTTAGATATGGGAAGGAAAATGGAAGGAGGTTTGGGCCTTTTTTCCCCCTCCCTTTCCCCCTTTTCTCCCTGTTTTTAGTTTTAGCATCTCAGTGGTATAGCACCAGAAAGGGAATTTCACTTGCAAAATCCTGTGAGCAACAACACTTTGGAGAATGTATGTATACAATTGTTTAAGGAACACAGGGTTACTGACACAGATGCCAATTTGGTAGGGCATATGGAACATTTACACTTGCCTTTTCATTCTTTCTTGCTACAGCTGGTGCTGATTTAGTATGTGGAATTTTACTAGCAGGAGTGCTAATCAAGACAGAGATTCTGTGAGGATTTAGTCATTTATGTAAAGGGGAAACTATGGGTATCATTAAAAAGTAGGAGAATCTCTATGGGAGGAACATTATCATTATCAACCTCATTTTTAAACTAAAGAGGGAGAGAGAATGGCCTTGTAAGTGCCATCTGAGGAGTGGAAAACCTGAGTCGTCTTTCTTCTGATGTTCAATGACTATTACAGCCACAGCAGCAAGCGCCGAGGTGGAGGAAGTCCTAGATGGATTTTGACTTTGGGATGTTGAGGACAAAGACATGAATCTCTCTCTCTCTCATTCTTTGTGTGTGTGTGTGTGTGTGTGTGTGTAAAAATGTTTCTAGAGAGTCAACAAATTAGATTTAAAGAAGTACATTTTGCTAAATCAGCAGTCAAATCCACAGAATATGGGTGGGATGACAGCTGAAAGCACACTACAGAGAGCATTGCCATTTCTGCAAGAACTTTCACAGGAATGTTAGACAAATTTGTAGAATTGACAGGGATGACAAAGTGGATGACAAAAGCTGGACACTGGTATCAAGTTCTCTACTCTTTTGTCTGCACCACCTCAGTGTTTTATCCACCATCTGATGTCCATCTAAAAAATGTGGGTATTATGACTTCCTAGTCCAGAGTATATGGCAGACTCATCTTCTAAAACTATCTATCTTCCTTCCTTCCTTCCTTCCTTCCTTCCCTCCCTCCTTCCCTCCCTCCCTCCTTCCTTCCTTTATAACCTGGAGTCTTTTGTTGCTAAATACAGTAATCTGATGCTTTGCAGAATCTTCAGGTAATGTTCACCACTTTCACAAATGTTTACATGTTCCATAAACAACTTCTATGGTGATAAAAGTAAAAATAATACTTCCAGGTCCTCTGGTGATGTTAGTTCAATGCTGTTGATTAATCCAAATTTAGACACTGAGGTCTATTTCACACTATACAGTTACAGATTTTAATGCCAGTTTAATTGCCACAGTTCCATGCTATGGAATAGATATCTCATGAAATTATAAATCCTGGGATTCCATAGAGCACAGTCATGGTAGCTAAAGTGGTATCAAAATGCTAGAACTGTGAAAGGAAATGTGTGATTGTGTCTGCAAATTGGAAGGAAAACCAGATCCTAAGCTTTCATGTGGCAAACCAAAAGATCATGTTAAGGTTGACAAATCTTCTTTTCCTGGCAAAATTATTTTCTGGATGGGCCTGCAATTGTGCTCAAGTGGCAGCAGAAATCACTGTTGTATGCTAAATGTGTTGCACAGGTGGCACAGTGGTAAGGGGACCTGAATACTTAAAAAAAAAAAAAAAAAAACAAGTAGGCATCTGGTGCCTGAGGTTACTAACCGTAGACTAGAAAATATTCTGTTTGGTCCCCAATGGGATGGCTGCCAGCTGCCTATGCTTTTAGCATTCTATTCAAGGAGGAATTGGTTGGTGGTTTTGGATGGACCAACATATGTGTGGCCTCTCTCCTTGAATTGGGATACAATTTATAGACTTCAGAGAGGAGTCAAGGTAGTGTGCCTATGAGTGTGAGGAACAAACTTTAGTGTGACAATATCAGTGATGTATTGAATTCCGAACTGCTTGAATTTTCTGTCACTGCTAAGGAAATAAAAAAGCTTGCCTCCAACAAAACTGGAATTAACTGGAACAAATTAGGCATCTAGCTTCATATCAAGGTCTTGGAGGATTTGTAAATAACCAGGCTAATCAAACTTCCTGAAGCAAAAGAAAAGGCAAAGAAACGATAATGGAGTGGGGTGGTGGAAAATAATTTCAATTAGCCCAGGAGTAAAGGCCTAGGCTGGAGTAGGTGGAGAATGGGTTAACATTGCATCCTGGTGTCCAGAGGTTGAAAAACTTTCTTTTTTGGTTTGTAAATTCCAAACTAGGGATTGCCCCTGGTGTTGTCATTAAACATGATACATTAAACATCAGTCCTGGTTGATCTGAGAGTGTCACTGAAATATAAATGCAAAGTCTAACAAGTAA
Source organism: Urosaurus nigricauda (assembly GCA_034509955.1). Classification (NCBI taxonomy): domain Eukaryota; kingdom Metazoa; phylum Chordata; class Lepidosauria; order Squamata; family Phrynosomatidae; genus Urosaurus; species Urosaurus nigricauda. Next base: position 151,028,938 of record JAOEGL010000001.1, on the reverse strand, counting down.
GACAATATTTTTTCTGACTGTAATTTTTTGCGGGCTCTGTACTGAATGGAGAGGGGAAGATGTGCAAACATTGTTTTTAATACCTTTGAAAATATGGCTTTTAGCAATACATAGGAGTTCTAACCCAGTCAAAGAAACATTTACAAGGTCATCCCCAAGAGTATTTTAAACTCTGTTTTTAATGTGTTGCTCTCATATACCTCTTGCCCTCACTGGGCACACTTTCTTTCTTTTTTACTTTTTTCTTTTTTGAGTCAGGTTGCACTCCCCCCCCCCATCATAAACATAGGGCTTCTAATTTTAAAACTTGGGTTAGTGATATAAAGTTTGAACTGAAAACTGGAGCAGATTCCTTGCCCCACTGAGATCAGATCTCTCAGCCATTACTACCAAGTATCAAAGTAATTACTTCTGAGCTTTTACACATGTCTGTCTTTCATTTTCCTAATACAACATTTCTCTTGTTCTCTTTCTCATTGTAAGTGAGAAATCAGGAAGTACACATAATAAAATTGATTTTAAAAACTTAATTTGCTTCTTTTTGAATAGTCACCCTTCATGATGTCCTTTAGAATCTGGTTTTAAATATGAATGCACTCCAAATGTTTATGCACCATGCTCTTATGCTCCAATTCAGCTCAGAAATGGAGCTCATGGGAACAGCCTGTCAAGCACTGTAATGGGTCCCCTAATAGAAGGGCATCAAATCCTTATCTTTCAACTATGGTCCTCAAAATAACAGGTGAGTCAAACATAGGTTTCTTACTCCCTAGTTAAATCATCAGCTAGCCTTGCTGTCATTGGTTTTGATTTTCAGGCAGTCTCAAGTTAGAGAGTTTCTCTGCCTTTCAGGACGCCAGAGAAGGGACATATCACTTGTGGCTAAACTATGATGTTTGAAAGGCAAACAGGTTTGCTTTCCTCATTGTTTGTCTTATTTGTACAAAGAATATAGTGGCTCAATCTAAATCAGGAAGGAGTAAAAGTCTGGCACTGTCAGGGTCCTATTTCTGTGAAGGGCTTTAACTTTGCTACCCCTGCATGAAATTTTTCTTCAGTCCTCAAATTTCTAGCATTGGATTTGAGCATTTAGAAACACAGATTGGTTACCTTGTTGGCAGTTATGATGTCATAAACTAGACTTACAACCTTGTAAAGCTTTTGTTCACGTGTACTATTGTGGCACCATTACAACTGCAAATGCCCTTGAGGCCCACCTTAAAACCAAAATGAAAGTACTGAGTAAAGATGTTCTGTAGGACTGAGGAGTGGGACACTGAAGAAAGACACCTCCCGCCAGCAAGACGTGGTATGATGAGGAGTTGTGGCAGTATCCTCCAACGATCCCCAGTTCTTCTTGTTGCACTGTGGGTCACTGGTGGGAGGAGGCTGGCCATGTCATTTGGTGGCCCACTTGTCAGTTTTCGCAGACATCCTTTGCACAGAAGGGCTGCCTGACTTTTAAGATGGTTTTTAGGCAGCTAGCTTGGAAGATGAAATGTACCCACACATCATAGTGGCATGTCTGGTGCAGGATGTAGAATCCTGCAAAATCCCAATATTAACACTAAAACACTGTACATTTAGAAGGGTGCCTTTCCACATATGTACTGTATACTTTGTGTGCTGCAGGACTCACCTTTTCTGCATGAACACCTGAGTGTGAAAAATAATCATTTTCAACTTTGACATGTGCCAATACCATGCAGCCATTCAGTGCTTTATCAGATGAAAGCAAACTCAGTAATCTTGGCTTTGAAAATAACAAAGGAAATTTCAAGTGCACAGTTTCTCTCCAAGTTTGCAGAAAAGGAATTTCAAGTGCACAGTTTCTCTCCAAGTTTGCAGAAAAATCATAGCCCATTAGACTTTATTAATAGTTTAAACCATTATAGCAGGATAACTGGCACAATATGCATTTACTTTCCAGTTGCTGTTATTTAGTTTACTCCATTGTTTGGCATGTGTGGAAATATTGTACTTTAAATTGATTTGCTTTTTGGGAAGCTTACCAACATACTTCTTAATTAAAATGCATTCATTGGCCATTATTGTTGTCATTACCTGGGAAAATGTTTTTCCCACATAAATCTCCATTTTAGTGATTGATTCCCAAACCTTTTTACCTCCCACATTTTTTTATCTGCCCCACAAGTGAAAATTGTGTCACTAGAAATAAATAAATAAATAAATAAATAAATAAATAAATCATTTCCCCAAAAATGTTTTTAAATAGAGAAAAGAAAATTAGAAGTGGTGAGAAAGCCGTTTCCAGTTGTTGTTTTTTAAATTTGTGCAATAGAATGAATATGTTTGTTCATTCAGAGGGGCGGGTTATAAATAGTAACAACAACAACAACAACAACAACTATTGCAATAGAATGAATTCTTCGATAGAAGAATTGCTGCCCACAGAGGATTCTCAAAATAACACTGCTTTTTTCACTGATACCTTTTTGTGACAGGAAGGAGGCCTGGGACAGCAAAGAGAGCTTTGTGGGACCTACAAAGTTTATGATCCCATTCCCCAGTCCATGTTTTACATCAAAAGAGGCATGCAAGTGAGGAGGGATCAAACCGTCACCCACACTACCCATTTGTTGTAAAAATTAGGCACAACCCCTTCTTTATGTGTGGATGTGGCAGACATTTTATTAAAGAAAAAGAGGATGTTTCTTTAACAATCCTCATTTGGCCCTAAGATCCAAAACATACTGCAGTAATAACCCAGTTTGAGACTGCCTTAACTGTCCTGGCTCAATGCTAGGGAATTCTGGGAACCATAGCTTTCTGAGACATTGAGCCTTATCTGACAGAGAGCTACAATTTCCAGGATTCCCTAGCACACAGCCAGGGCAGTTAAAGAGAATTCAAACTAGATTATTTCTGCAATGTGCTTTGGGCCTAAATGTTCAAGTATGTCATTTTCTATAATGTAGTCCCATGTCTGGCATGTTGTTAGGGATAAACACAGCAACAACTGAAAGTTACACCTGTGTAGTGAACATTTCTTGTTGCACAGGGAGGAATTCACTCCCTCTTCAACACAATAATCATAAGCCCTGCAGCACTCACTTTCCTCCAGAAACCCTCCCTGCTGGCCCTTGAATGGCTGGTGGGGGGGGGGGGGCATCAGAAAGTGTTTGGTTATATCCCTATAGCCAGATGCAGAACAACAAAGGCATCCTCCAGTATTTCCTGGCGGACTTCTTCAGGGCCATAGAATGCAGAGTCACCTTGGTAAGGGATCTGGATTGCAAATCAAGATTGATAGCACAGTTTACAGCCATGTAACCCAAGCTTGCAGGACTAGTATAAAGAAAGCTAAAACTCAGAATGAGTTGAGACTGGCTAGACAAACAAGAAGTAACAAAAAGTGTTTGCCCCCCCCCCATGCATTCAAGACAAGAGAATGACCAGAGAGACAGTAGCTGACCAAAACAAGTTTCAGTCTTCAGGGCCAGGCAAACTGCATCCCAGAGTATTAAATGAACTTGCTAGTATGCTCTCTAAACCTGTTGCCATCATTTTTGAGAAATCTTGGAGAACAGGAGAGGCACCACTGAGGACTGGAAAAGGCCAAACTTTGTCCCTCTCTTCAAAAAAGACAACATCAACAACAAAAATAAGGTCCAGGAAACTACAGGCCGCACAGCCTGACCTCCGTATCAGAAAAAATGTTATAATTATACAGGAGTCTTTTTGCAGACTGGCAGTTCAAGATGCAAGTGCCATGTGATAGAGTGAGCTCCCGTCACTAGTTCCAGCTTCTGCCAACCTAGCAGTTTGAAAGTATGTAAAAGTTCAAATAGATAAATTGGTCCCACTTTGGTAGGAAGGTAACACCATTCCATGTGCCTTGACATTTAGTCTTGCTGGCCACATGACCATGGTGACATCTTTGACAACGCTGGCTCCCTCAGCTTAGTAACAGAGATAAGCACCATCCCCTATAGTCAAACACAACTAGACAATCATGTCAAAAGGGAAACTTTTATTTTTACATTTACCTGTGTTCACGTACCCTATTGACAATGCAGTGATCAGGAGGATCCAGCATTGGTTTGTCAAGAACAAATTCTGCCAGACTAATCCTATATTTTTTCCCCCAATCAGATTACTTGTCCGACAGGTGGAAATGCTGTGGATGTCATTCATCTAGATTTCAGCTAAGCACTTGATAAAGTCCCTCATAATATATTGATTATTAAATTGATTAAATGTGGAATAGATGGGAACACTGTCAGATGGATCAATAATTGATTGGAAAATTGTGCTGAAATTGCTGTGATCAATGGCTGCACTTCAGATGGGAAAGACATCTCAAGTGAAATGCCTCAGGGTTCTCTAGGGCCATTACTTTTCAACATTTTGGTCAGTGACATGGATAATTAGGTAGAGGGAATTCTTATCAAGTTTGCAGATGAGATAAGAACAGAATTCATAAGGACCTAGATAAATTAGAAAGTTGGGCAGAAATTAATAAAATGAAATTCAATAGAGAGAAATGCAAAATTCTACATTTGGGCCACAAAAACCAAATGCACAGGTATAGGATGGGAAATACATGGCTCAGTAGAACTACATTCAAGAATGACCTTGAGATTATTGTTGATCATAGATTGAATATAAGTCAGCAGTATATAAATCAGCAAGGAGCTTGACAGACTGCCTCTAATTCCTTGCTGGATTTGGGCCGTGGCAACCTCATGTCATGGCCCTGCTTTGGCCTTTCAAGGATGCAAAAAGGAGCAGCAAAAAGAGGCTCCTGTTTGTGCCCTTAAAAGGGTGCCATAGCCATGGCAGAGCAGCTATGTGGTGCTCCTTTGGTGCTGTGTCATCTGGACACAACACCAGAGTGTGCCATGACACCACATGCCGTGTGGAGCAGCACGTAGTATCAGGGCACCTTGGGTGGGGGTGGGGGGCAGAGTCAGTCGTGCATCATAAAGATGCTGTGCCCCAACTCTGCCCCATGCCAGCCTTTTAGGCCGGTCTGTAAAGGGCCTAAATCTGCATTAAGTAGAAACAATGTTTTCAAGTAGAGGGAAGTAATAGTCCCATTATATTCTGTGCTAGTCAGGCCTCATCTGGAGTACTCCATTCAGTTCTGGATGCCTCTCTTAAGAAGGATATAGACCAGTTGGAGCAGGTTCAGAGAAGGGCAACAAGGATGCTAAGAGGTATGGAGAACAAAAAACATACAAGGAAAGGTTGAAGGAGCTAAGAATGTTCAGCTTGGTGAAGAGAGAAATAAAGGTGACTTGACTGCATGCTTTAAATACCTCAAGGGCCTTCACAGAGAGGAGGGGGCAGACTTATTCTCTGCTGTCCCAGAGGGTAGGAACAGGTTTAATGGTTTGAAGTTACAGAGAGTAGATTTCAATCTAATATTAGAAGGAACTTCTTGACAATTAGAGTAGTGACAGTGAGAGCAGTGGTAGGGTCTGCTTCTCTGGACCTCTACAAAAAGAGCCTGGATAGCTGCCTGCTGGGGATGCTTTAGTTGGAGATCCTGCATTGATTGCCGCATGAGCCCGCTTCCAACTCTATTATTCTCAGAGTCTATGGCATCATTGTCATGTCTCTATTTCTAGACACACAGCTAGATGTTTCTCTGATACCCTGTGTTTTCCACCAGCCATGAAATAGCTATCTAGTGGTGGGTTCCCACAGGAGGAAGATGGGTTTTGCAGGACGGCAGAGGGAGACATATCAAAAATTTGTGTTTGGAACGTTATGATATACGTCCTGATGAAGGAGCCTGCCCATGTTTGTTCTACTCAGAAGTAATTCCCTTTAGAATTCATTGTCTAGCTGTAAAATCTATAAGGCAATTAAGCTTGTTACCATGGCAGAAAAGTAGCAATCATGGGAATGGTCTTGAAAGAAGTAAACTGGATGGCAGCTCCAATTCCCAGGCATGGGGGAAAAGGGGCTTTAAATGTTTCTTCAATGATCAAGCGCCATTCCCTTGAAATGATACTACCTGGTCTTCCTTTCTTGTTTTTCACAGGGGTGATCTCGGGGGTGAAAAACAAGAAAGGAAGACCAGGTAGTATCATTTCAAGGGAATGGTGCTTGCAGGCTATACTGGTATTAAACAATTAGAGAGTTTTAGAAAAAAGGAAAAAATGAAATAAAACAAAGCGAGTGGATGGGAGTAGCAGGCTGACTCCCCCCCCCCCCCCCATTCTTGAAAATTTGGGATAAATCATTGTCATTTTCCAGTGTAGAAATGGTCCAGGATTTGAAATGCTTACCATCCAAGGGCTCTTACACACTACACCATTATAACAATTTGATATCACTTTAACTGTCATGGTTCCATTCTATGAAATTCTGGGATTTGTAGTTTAGGGAGCGTTTAGTTTAGGGAGCATTTAGAATTCCTCTCCAGAGAACTCTTCTAGGGTCTCACCAAACTACAAACTATAACCTCCCCTGATTTCATAGGATGCAGTCATGACAGTTAAAGGAGACTCATGCTGTTAAGAGGCCAGGTATTCAGAAACCTGATGTTTTGCCAAGAGCAGCACTGTTTTCTTACCCAAGCCTCCTAAATGCAAATGCTTCATGAGCGAAATTCCAAAATAGCACCAAGAGTCATTGTGGAAAGTGGTGGGAGGGAAGGGGGAAAGGTTCTGATAATGGAAGAGCAAACTGTGAGAAGTTCTGAGCCTGCCAGGAGAAGGAGAGAGCAGCTGTGGGTGAGAAAACAAAACACCTTTTGTTGACTGTCAGTTTCTCATCCAGTGCGCTAAGCAACAAGCAGATACAAACAAAGGAAAAGGTATTGCTATACACAAAACAAGGATGGAGGGGATGAGAAACAATGACATTAAGCCCCACTCAACTTGTATCATTACTATGGGGAAAATTAGACCTTGGAAAAGTCACTTTTTTGGACTGTAAATGTGCAGAATTCCCAGTCAGCATGGGGATTCTGGGCACTGTAATCTAAAATTGCTCCCTTCCCCAAAGATCTGGAGGAATATATAGGAATTATGAACACTTTCAGTAATTAGGTGGCTTCAAAAGAGAATAGATGGCTAGAATTCTTATAGCACAGATATGGAAAACAGACTCAATTTCCTCGACAGAGAAGTGGATTCTGAAATTACTGGATATGCCCAAGATGGACAAGTTGGCCTGCTTGTTAAGAGAAGGGAATGTGGAAAATGTCAAGAAATATTGGGTTGTAGTCACTAAATTTATAAGTACAGTAGTATATGGGGTGACTTAGCAATGGTAGCTTTTTCAGTTTGAAGCTGATAATTTAAGATGGTTATCAGCTTCATGAAGCTGATGATAGAATTAATAATTAACGGTAAGACAAGACATATGATGGGCCACAATTATCTGATAATCAAGATTTACAAAGAGGAAGCTGAAGGATTGACTGTTACTGTATATACGAAGATGTGAGGAAGATAAGGAATGTATGGAAGGTAGAAGATTGTTATATTTTTTGTGTTGTGTTTTTAATGATACTGTAAATACAGTAAAATGTAATAAAATATGTAAAAATAGAAAAAGGATAGGCAGATTCTTGGAATTCCATGGCTATTAGTCATGATAGCCAATTGAACCTGCATATACAGAGGCAGTGAATTTCTGAGTGCCATTTACTAATAGGCAACACTGAAGGAGGACTGTGGCCTCCATACCTTCTTGTGAGATTCCTAGAGATATCTTATTGGTTACATCTGGGAAGCAGGATAGTGGAATAGCACAGCCTTGTCCTGAGCCAGCTGGGTTCTGCAGATAGTCTGATTCATTTACTCTAACCCCAAGCCTGGGAAAGTTACTTCACTGGACTACAACCTTCAGGATGTCTTAGTCTGAATATATTATTGATCAGGTAGGAAATATTTGTTAAGCGCCCAACAGTCACAAAGCATAACCAGTGGTTGGCAATGTTTGGCTAAGGTTGCATCTGCACTGTAGAAATAATGCAGTTTGACACCACTGTAACTGCAATCCTAGAAAATGGCTCCATCCTACAGAATCCGAACATGTATAGTTTTGCGAGGCACCAGCACTCTTTGGCATAGAAGGTTAAAGACCTTGTAAAATTACAAATCCCAGGATCCCATAGGATGGAGCTACAGAACGTAAAAGTGTGTCAAATTGCATTATTCGTACAGTGTAGATGCACCATCAGTGGATCATAAGTTATGTGGGTCTGAATGAGCACACTGGACAAAACACTCAGTGTGAAGCAATAAAGCCACTCCAGGAAAAGGAACTCAGATTGAACATGGGTAGGAATCATGCAGCCCTCCAGATGTTGAACTGCAGCTCCCATCAGCCTTAGCCAGCATTGCCAATTTTGAGGAATGCCGGGACTTGCAGTCTAACATCTGGAACACTGCATTATTCCCTGTCCTGTAATGGGAGAGAAAGAAGCCCCTCCTTAAAATGGGGGTAACAGATCAGTTGACGGGTGTGATACCTTGAGAAAGTAACGTTCATGGCTGATCACCATTTGGCTCCAATGATAAGATGAGAACATACTAAAATCCAGATGGCTGGGCAGATATTAATGTTTAGTGGTTGTTTCCCATCAAAACTATTCCGTCTCTCTGCAGAAGTGTTACTGAACAACCAGATGTAATGGAAGCCACCCTAAGAAGTGTCAGCCTCACTTCTCACCCACATAAATGTGTACTGGTGGTTCCCTTTCATTACTCATCAGTCACAGCACATTAGGCAATCTTCCAGCCTGCCAGTTTCTCCCACAACCATCTCCAAGGTAAGTGTCATCAGGGAAACTGTAACACCCCCAAATTAAGGGTTCTACACAGAAATAGATTACACAGCAGTCAACTAGCAAGTGGTCTTTTGGTTCAAGGCTGTCATGCAGCCTTGGACCAGTTTTCTCCTTCAGTATAACCTACCACATAGAGTTGTTATGAGGACAAAGCATGCTATTACTATGAAAGTCGTCAGGTCAGACTCAGAACTATCTCATCCCCTCAGATAAATAATAATAATAATAATGATAATAATAATAATAATAAATTTATATTTCCCACCTCTCCCTATGGATCGAGGTGGGATCACAACATATAAAACAACAATACAATGTATACAATGAAAAAATTACAATACAACAAATTCAAATTGTCCAATTAAAATCAATTAAAATCACTATGTGGTCTGTCAGAGGGGTTCGCCAACAGGGGTTCAGTAAAATCTTATACACAATCTGATGGATATGCCCGCCAGAAGAGCTTTTTTTTAAGCACCTTTTTGAATGCTTCCAGAGTGTTTACCGAGCGGAGCTCTTCTGGCAGGTCATTCCAAAGTTTCGGAGCCACTGCTGAAAACGCCGTACGAGAAGTTAGTGTTAATCTCATATGAATAGAATCTAATAATCTTTTTCCTGATATTCTAAGGGTGCGGGGCAGATTATATAGGGAGAGGCGTTCCCTCAAGTAACCTGGACCCAAGCCATATAGGGCTTTAAAGGTAACAACCAACACTTTGTATTGTGCCCGGAAGCTGATCAGCAGCCAGTGAAGATATTTTAGTTCGGGGATAATATGCTCCATCCTGGAGGCCCCCATAATTAATCTGGCTGCTGCATTCTGGATCAATGGAAGCTTCTGAACTTGGTACAAAGGTAGCCCTATGTAGAGCGCATTACAGAATTCTAAACAAGAGGTTATCAGTGCATGTACTACTGCTTCTAGGTCCTTCCTGTCCAGTATCTGAGTTTCTTGATACTATAAGTATTGGCAACCATAGTGGGCCTAGGTGGCAATAGCACGGGGCTAAAATGCAAATGCAAAAAGCTGAAAGTGGCTAGAAGTTTAAGGGGGCTGCCATGGTGGATAGGGACCCTCCATAGGCCCAATGAGGCCCTCTGGCAAGAAATTCCTTTCCCTTCTATAATGCTTGACTCATATTATATCCCGACATTAATCAGGAGAACCGAGTCTTTCACTGCACTAGCTCCATTGTAGCTGTATCCCTGCATTGTGGCTGTGAAAGTGGGACCCATTCATGTTCCCTAGTTACAGTACTTTGATTAACTTCCATAGCTGTGACTGGTCCTGGGGGGCTCGTACCCACTATGATTTAAAGCAAATTACTGATCAGTTTATATGACAGTCGTTCCCATTTCAAACTGGTTCCGATTGTACTTTGATCAATTTCTGTTGCAATAAAGCAAGACAAACGCACCCCCCCCCCCATTTTTCCAGACACTAGTTTTCTAGCATTTCTTATAGAAAAAAAAATGATTCTGGAGTGTGTTCAACAAGTGGGAACGATGGGTCTGAATTGTATCATTCTGGAGGAGAGGGACTAATGGCAGAAGGGTGTTTACCATCCCTCCTCAGTTTTTGGTAGATCCACCATTACCCCCCTCTGTCAGCACTGCCTTTGTGCATGTGCTATGATCTATGGGTGCATGATTTTTTCTTTAAAAATAAAATTGATAGAAGATTTGATTCATTAATTTTGTAACTACTTGCAATCAGTGAGGCAAGTAGTTGCAAAGCCAATGGATCTAATCTTCTGTTTTTTTAAAAAAAAAAATTGATAGAAGATTCAATTCATTGATTTTGCAATTACTTGCAATCAGTGAGGTAAATATCTGCAAAACCAATGAATCAACTCTTATATCTATTTATTTTAATATATATATATATATATATATATAGTTCCCAAGCTGGGCTGCCTGGGCTGCTGCTTACATCACTGATGACGTACAGATGATTGACATGCATTTTGAATTGGTGCACACTAGCGGGGATAACAATTGTGACAGAAGAAGAAGAAGAAGAAGAAGAGGAAGAAGAAGAAGAAGAAGAAGCAGCAGCAGCAGCAGCAGCAGCAGCAGCTATTACAAGGGGATAATGAAAAGATCCACTTTCATAGTGGGAATGATGGACCTTTTGGAATTGATTTACCAACATGGAGCAAAAGCGAATATCAAATCGGTTAAATGTAAGTGTGAATGAGGCCAGGATTTCCAGTTTTCTGAGGCAGAAGAGATATCTATGGGCCTTTACAGACTGCCCAAATGGGGCAGTCCATAGCCGCCCCTTTGAGCAGCAGATTGGGCCAAGGGCAGCCTCACCAGATGCCCCAGAGGCCCCAATCCGCCACTTATCCTGGTCTCAGAAAAGGGGCAAAATGCGACCGGTGGAGGCAAGGGAGAAAGGGGCCTCCTGGCTTCCAATCCCTCGCTTTGTTCCCGCAGCAATCTGGTTGCCATGGGAACAAAGCGCTTTTTGAAAAAAAAGCTCCGTTTCGGAGCTCCTTTCAGCACCGCAGAAAGGGCGCCCTAGGTGCCCTCTTTCACTGTGACGACATCAGGCGTGCACCGCGCCATGTAAATGCAACACACAACATGATGTCCTGGGAGCACATGCATATGGATGGTGCACTGTAAAAATGTTGCCGTCCAAATGTGCTAGGGCTGGAGAGCGTGCGGTTGCTGCATGCTCCCCAGCCCTAATCATGCTGCAGCGATGGCCCTTTTGGGCCATCTGTACCGCTCCTATGGCTGAGAATTCTAAATGCTCCTCCCTGAACTGCAAATCCCGAGAACTCATAGCATACAAACATGGCAATTAAAAGTGGAAGCTTTGTATTATAATTGAAAGGGCCCCTGATTACATGTAGAATGGAATACAACATACTCTTCAACTGTCCCGTTTTGTCAAGGACAGTCCCAATTAATCTGCTTTCACTCCACTTTTCAGGTATTGTTAAACTGTCTCAGTTTTGCCATCCTCTTCCCACTTTCTTTCTTTGTCTTCAGTTCACTTTAGTTACTGCAAATTGAATTCAAAGTGCAAAGGTAGTTTGTACTCAGTTAAGCCTGTAAGAGAAAGGATACAAATCTTGCCCTTTCCAGGCAAAAGCAAACAGTTGCAGCCTATTCTAGTTTATGTGTTCTTCCTTATTAATAAATTTCATCGTCTTGGTCATCCTGATGTTGCTTGATCCCATATGTTTCAGTTTTCATCTGCAAAATGTTGGAGGGTATGATATAAGTTTGGAGGGCCAGCATGGTGTAGTAGTTTTAGCACTGGACTACAGCTCTGGAGAACAGGGTTCAAATCCTCACTTAAGCATAAAAACCTACTGGGTGACCTTGGGGAAATCACACTGTCCCAGACTCAGAGGATGGCACTGGCAAGCCCCCTTTGAACAAATCTTTCCAAGAAATTCCTATGACAGGTTCACCTTAGCATCACTATAAGTCAAAAATGAATTGGAGGCAACAGAGCAACAACAGTGATGTAAGTTTTCTTTTCTGATAACAAAATTAACTTTGTACGAACACCGATTTCAGATCAGATACAGCTGAACTGGAACTCCCTAGAGTGTGTGCATGATAATAAGATAATAAGACATAAAAAGAAAAACACAGAGAGATGCATATACTCCTTCACAAAGGAAATGTGGTAACTTGCTCCCTCTTTAAAGAGAAATTTCATGTGGCCACAGTGAAATAAGAATCCATGAACATAAGGAGACCTATTTTGGATTGGACTAAAGGCTAATCCAATCAAATATTACAAATGCAAAACATGAAAGTAATTGCACCCTCCCAATTGTATTTCCCACCAACATGTATTAACAGTAAAGGTGTATGAAACCAACATAACTGCTACACATGGGTTTCTGTAGACCAGTTGCATCTGTCTATGCTATAATTCACAGAGAGCTCTTTCTTGATTTTTTTAGGATGCTACTGGATTTTGAGCAGATAATATGAGGGGCTGTCACCCCTAGGCTGTGGAACGACCTTCTGGATGAAATGTGTCTTCTTTCATCCATTGATGGCTTCAAAAAAGCCTTAAAGACACATCTCTTCCGGCAGGCCTTTCCAGATAAGGTTTAATCAACTTCCGGCTCCACATCCAAGCCTTAGAGTTTTCCAGTCTTTTTCTCTTATGTCCTTAGCCTATTCCATACAGCTCAAGAATTCTTAGGCCTGATGTTGTGTTGATATGATATTGTTTGGTATTTTATTATGTTTTAACTTACTGTTGATTTAATCCTCTTTTAGGGACAGGAGGTGGGGATGGGTTTGGTTTATTTTAACTGTTATGTTTTAATTTTTTTGCTATAACCCGCCTGGATTGCTTGCTCAGAGGGGCGGACTATAAATAAAAATTATTATTATTATTATTATTATTATTAGTTTTAATGATCAATTAAAAAATGACAGAAAGTTTGTTTTGATTTGTAGTTGTTAACTTATCTCTATGTAGTCACTATCTAGATTTATACATTTTCCCCAGCATATCTTGAACCTCCGAATATCTGATATTGTAGAAGTCTGCAGATTGCGGACTTACAAGGGGGTATCGTAAAATAATAATTATCACCCCAAAGGTATTATGACATATTGATGAAATTTTGTCAGTGTCATCACTGGTACTTAAGTGCATGTTGCTGAGAAAAGCAGCTCATTGCATCCTTTATTTTTGTGACTGGCTGTGCCAGAAGTGACTAAAGTTTAAAATCCTCATCAGGAACAATCTGCAGGCTTTTACAATATCAGTTATTTGGAGGGTCAAGATATGCTGGGAAAAATATATAAATCTAGATAGTGACTACATAGAGTAAGTTAACAACTACAAATCAAAACAAACTTTCTATCAATTTCAAAAAAGGTGATCATTAAAACTTTTGGATACCCCCTTGTAATACACATATTTTTATATAAGGCACACTAATGTGGAGGCACTTTGATTAATCTGTAAAGGCAAAAAAGTTGTTTGTTCCTTTATCTCTTTGATTTCCATCTCTTGCATCATCGTCTGTCACTTTAAGAAGTAACAGACATAAACAAATTTTCATATAAATTTTAAGGGCAATGGATCTTCTCGGTCTGGGCCACAGATTCTCTTGAGAATCATGAGGCAGTCTGGCATTGTGGTGATGCCACCCCTTTGGAACAGGGATAATCCAGTACCAGCAGATTTCATACATTAAATTTCCCAACATATGTCTGGAATATACAGAATCAGTGTTTCTGAACCCTGTGAGAATACTATCACACATAAGTTATAGATCACCAGCAACATTTTAATTCAAAGCAAAAAGCTTGCAAAACGTTAGTTATTATTTCCCTAAATATTGCTAACATCCACTCTATATGGATATCTCTAATTCCAAAGACTGTCAAAAGGAGATTCTAGTGTCTGAAATCTAAAATGTATATCTTAAAGTGTGTGTGCGTGTGTGTGCGCGCGGGGGTGTGTGATTGAAAGCCTGCCAGATATCACATCTGTCTCTCTTTGCACCTCAAAGGGTGAAGCCAAACAGCAAGGTGGTGAAGATGAGCAAACCTATAAATGAACATGGTTAGGGCTCCCTTCTCTCTTTCTGTCAAACAATTGTAAGTGATCTTTTCCCCCTTTCCTTGGAAGGAGGGGGAGAGAAGAAGAGGCCTCACATAATCTATTTACTGGTTGTCTAGCTGGCAAATACAGACTGCAACACCTGTGCCTCAGATACTCACAGATGTACAAATCGGCTGTTGAACTATCTGCAGATGGCATAGTGGAAAGGAGGGCAGCTTCATGTACTACAGCACAGAGAAGGAGTCTATTTCTTCCCACTGTTTATTATTGATCTCTTGTTTTGTTCATAGGTTCTTCTTTCATGCGAGTTGTGCGCGGGTAATTCTGAGTCAGTATGAACATGAAGAAGCATTGTAAGAAATGGATCTGTTATTTGTGTGTCTCAATTCTTCAGGGCCCAAAAATGCCCTTGACCTGATATATCCCTAGGTATTATGTAGTGTTACTCATATTTCTACCATTGGGTAGAATTGTGGGGGGAGGGGGCTGGCCAAAAAGTGTGGGTGGCTGTTGCTTTTAAATCAAACTGGCTTATTTTGTCCACGACTTGGAGTCTCTGTTTCGTATGCGATATGTCGGTGGTGTGTAAATTTTTTTCCAAACAGCTTCTATTATCTTTGGAATCCACAAAACAACAAAGGCAATAATTATAGTCTGAAGATGTTATAATGTTTCAAACAAGCCTACAGTGGTGGTATTACAAAGAAAAACGTTTGGTTTGCCTACAGCTTTTGCTGCGCTCAAAAGACATCCCAATTATCCTTTGCATTTTAGCTGAAAACTTCTGTCCTTAAATGAAAACAGCTTGTCTGAAACCTCTTAGAATTTTCCTCTTTTAATTTCTCTTGATTCTTCTGTGAATAAAAATGGTCCAAATGGTGGTTGCAGTGGGAAAAAGCATCCCCCTCCCTTTTACAAACTACGTCTGGCTTTATGAAATAGGTACTTTTGTAGAAAGGGAGGGAGAGAAAGGAATGATGAGGGGGATAAATGTATGTCATTTAAAACCTCTTATGTACATCTGCTACTTGTCAACCCGTGATCTTGTGATCCTTGAATATTTGGCAACCCTGTGATTTGCGATAATGGAATTACTAGAAAAAGTTATCAACAAAGACATTACATTATAAATGGGAATAGTAAGGCTTCAGATGTTTTAGAGATGAATGAACTTGGGAAAAGATTGTAATGGCATTGAGGGGAGGAAGGATGGAGACCTGAATGTTATGAAGCTTTCAAAGGAGCCACATAGGTCTTTAAATATATGGTCAATAGGAACATGATACGAGCCAGATCCTAAAATCATGTGCTAAATCATGATAAATGAAGATCTGCTGACATAACAGTCTGGATAGTGTATGACCATTTAACATTTATACGGGACCAATACTGGCTAAAGGATTAATTGCTGTTCACTGTCTTTGAGCCTTGGCTGATTTCCCTTGTATAAGGCAGTTGAAGGGAGTGAAGCATTTAGTGAGCCAGCATGGTGTAATGGTTTGAGTGTTAGACTATAACAGGCAAATTTGTGTTGGAGAATGGTTAGACCATGATGTAGCCATGAGTAAAGGTATAAATAAATAAATAAATAAGCATTTAGTGAGCCAGCATGGTGTAAGGGTTTGAGTGTTGGACTACAACTTTAGAGGCCAGGGTTTCATTCCCAGCTCATCTATGGAACCCCACTGGGTGACCTTGGGTTAGTCACATTCTCTCAGCCTCAGAAGAAGGCAAAGGCAAACCTGCCTCTGAACAAATCTTGCCAAGAAAACCCCATGACAGGTTCACCTTAGAGTCACCAAAATCTGGAGATGACTTGAAGGCACACAGAAATACAAAGCATTTGCAGATCAGCATGGATTCCAGAAAGTAGGTAAGTGGACCTCCAAGTCCTAAAATCCAACCATGGCCAACAGTGATCAGAGATTCTCTAAGAACAATTGTGAAGCAGTCCATGAAATGACACGGTGAGCTAGTGTGGTGCAGTGGTTGGTACAGGTCGAGTATTAAGATAAGACTCAAAGATAAAAGAATTCAAATCTCTGCTCTGAACAAATCTTGAAACCCACCAACCTTGGGCATACTCCATCAGCCTATGAAGAAGGTGGTTGCACACTTCTTCTGAATAAATTATGCCAAGAAAATGATAGGGTCACCCTAATTCATAGTCAATGTGAAGATTCTTAACAACAGAGATGTGGAATGCCACCTGATCACAGATTTGCACATCTGTTGGGTCATAGGAATGGCTCTTTCTCCTGACCTTGAAGTCTCCATTCCTTGACCTATTACTTGGTTCACGATTACAATAGGACGAAGAAAAACAGTGCATGCACACTGCCTCAGATCAAATTCCCCAAATGCATGCTGAAAATAAAGCAGATTCATATTAATATGATGTGAGACTGAAGCGTAGAATTAATTTTATTATTCTACTTGGATGGTAAATTATAAGTTAGCCTCTTTTTGCTTAGCCTTCTAGCAAGAACACCCTGTAAGATCTATTTCCTCGACTGTAGTTATATGTACCTAAGGTATACCAAGCCCTAAGGCTTAATAAAATGCATCTCGATTGGCAAAGAAGTTGGCATTTTTGTGAGAGGTTTTCATTTGATCTGGCAGCTGAAATGGTTCAAGGCCTTTTCCTTTTCTAACTTTTGAAGGAAAACTGTTTTGCAAAGTACTCTGCTTAAATAGACATGAACTGCTTACCTTAGATGCAAATGCCATCATTTAGACAATGAAAACAGAGCTAGAATGAATCTAAACTAAGGACAAGATGACTTCCCCTTTTTTACACCTGGAGAGATCAGGGTCACAATCAAGTAGATCCTCTTTACAATGAGAAAGCTGACAGATCTCTGGTTAGAAACTATATATATATATATATATATATATATATATGTATTCCTTCATACAGTCACAGCTGCTATGGGATTCAGGAAAGAATATAACCTTGTATTATATACGTTTTCCTTAGTATGTAGCGGTTCATGAAAAGTTTACATTTTAGCTGGCTTTGTCGTTTATTCTCACAATAATGATTTCCATATGAATTGTGCTAGGATAATGGAGTGCATGTCCAAAAAGGTCAACTTCCTATATGTATTCCTTTTCTATTGTAAATTTGCATCCTCCCCACACTTTCAAGACATCAATTTCCAGGCCTATTAAGAGTTTTATAGTGGGTCTCTCAACTTTTCACATTTCTTTCACTTTTACTGTCAGCAGGCAAATTTGTATCGGAGAATGGTTAGACCATGAACTTCATCGCATGCACTTTCTTAACCATTTTGGGGACGGGGATGGGACTCACAGGGTCGAGTGTGAATGGATTTTACCGCACACACAAGCGTCCACAAAAAGGTCCTGTTCCGGCACCTGTACCCAAGACTTCCCTGTTCAGTGCCGGCGAGTGCCATTTTGTCTGGACAGAAGTCTTTCAACCAGAACTTTTAACGCTTCTAGGCACTGGACAGGGAAGGGTGCTGGAACGGGACCTCTTTGTGGACGCTTGTGTGTGCAGTAAAATTCATTCACATGTGCCCCCACGAGTCCCGTCCCCATCCCCAAAACAGTTTAAAAAGTGCATGCGATAAAGTCCCATGATGTAGCCATGAATAAAGGTATAAATAAATAAATATTGGACTAAAATGTAGCCAGGAGGAAAAAAGTCCCAATAATTTTTTGATAATTTCTATTATCAATGTATTATATTTATATTATCAATAAATAATTTGTATTATCAATAAATCAATGAAGTAGATTGTAGTGAGCAGGCCGTGGAAACAGCCAATCACAGAGCTCCAGGAGTCCAGCCAATGAGAAGCTGGCTGGGCAGGGCTATAAAAGAGCCTTGACAGGGAGCGAAAGGGGTTTTATTTTGTTGGAGTTTTGAAGGAAAGGGACACCTCCGAGGGAGGGTGTGCTCTAAGGGTTCCCAAGGGAACATTTGTAGGTTAGTTGATAGACCAGGGAAGGGTCTGAGGAGTCCAGTAGGGACTAGATAGGCTTGAGGGAGTCTAGGAAAGGGAGGCTCAGTATAAGCCTGGAGGTTAAGGAAGCTTTTGGCTTTAATATTGGAGAAGGTTGCCTGAGTGGCTGTAGTATTATTGTTTTAAGGAACTTTTGTAACTAAGAAATAAGACAAACAAAGCTTTAATTATATTTCAATATTTGTTGTCAGGGTGCTGTCATCCAGGAAACGTAGGAGTGAACAAGAAAGTGTTCACTACACAGATGAACTACCCTCTTATAGCGCTGCTATTCCACTTTAACTGCTCTGGCTGCCTCCTATTGCATGCTGGGATTTGCAGTTTAAGGAAGGGCATTTAGAATTCTCAGCCAAAGAGGCCTCACTGAACTAAAAACCCCAGAATCCAACAGGGGGCAGCCAGAGCAGTTAAAGTGGAATAGCAGCACTATAAGAGGATAGTGCGGTAATGTTGGGAAGTCTCTCTGATTCTGTAATAGTTTCTCCCTGACATACTGTAGTCCTTGACATACTATATGCCAGAAGATAAGCCTATTGTTTCTACTTGATTTTTTTGTTTGCAAAGATAGACATAACTTGAATCAGATATTTTCTTGAATTAATTGTGAATTATTTTTTGAATTAGTCTTGAATTAATGTGTGCCTCCTAAATCACATCCCTCTTCCATCAAACCTCAAAGCAAACCAAATCTTTGCAGCTGGAATGATTTTCTTTGGATCATAGAGGGATAATGTGTGGTCCTCTATAAACTATTGTACTCCATCTTCGACTAGTCCTTGCCTGCATGGTCAGTTGTTGGGGATGATGGGAGCTGCAGTCTAACAACTTTAAAGACCAACAAGATCCCAACCCTTGCATTGACATGATTAATATTATCTTTTAGAACCCACCTGAGGGACTACACCATCACAAAACTGCACTGTGCAGTCAAACTTACTGTTTGTCCCCAAATGTAAGATTTCATATTATTAGCAACTTTGATGGGGGAATTTTCAGTGGGAAAGACCATGTGGGATTTTCAATAGGAAAGCAGCAAGGGTTAAATTTGTGTCATGCCCTTGATAACCCCCATCACGTGGCCCTGTTTGGGGGTAGGAGTGGGAGAAGAGGAAGAGGTAAAGTGCAATACTGAATCAAAGTTCCCACTATGTTTACCCAGATTAAACCTCTCCGTGGCACATTAATCCTGGTGAAGTTCACATTACCATTCATATACATTTAAAATGGAGCTGCCATTTCACTTGTGCTCTGTTTTTTTTTTTAATGCTGTCAATCAAATGATGTGCATCGACATCACACGTTTTGGCCAAACTCCCCTCCCTCCATCAGCCTCAGAGGATGGCAATGGCAAGCCCCTCAGAACAACCCTTAGCAAGAAATCCTGGGATAGGGTAGCCTTGGAGGGTGTCACACTCTCTCAGCCATATTATAATCATATAATAATATAACCTCTCAGCATATGTGTGTGAAAGCTTTAGTTTGCACTAACTTGGTGACAGAGTCTTTTGCGGTTTTATTTTTTTGGAAAGAAAAAAAAATGACCCCTTACCCCCAGCCCCATTGATAGGTGTTTTTTTTTTAAATGTCAAGCAAATCATGCACACCTTTGTCATACTGATGACACAAGTATTTAAAGGTGCTGTCTACTGTGGCCATAGCAAATATATAAATTAGCCATCTATTATAAAACACCATCTAATGATGTTTCCAGGAGAACCCCCTCCCTGGCTTTGGTGAGCTCTGGGCTGGGAATCAGACATCGGTACAGATAATGGAACTGATGGGCAGAAAAGAAAAAAAGCCAGTCTGTGCTTTAAAGAGTCCACTTTCCAAAGTGAGGGAAGTTTGAATCCACTGCATTTCTGGAGCTGTGTTTTTCACTCCTGCAATTGAGTGCTGAGAGGGAAAAACAATGGCTCTAGGCTGGCAGGGAAAGAGCAAAGGGGTGGACATGATCTGCTCCCTTAACCTCCCTCCCTCTTAGATGCCCCAGATGGGATTGAGAGCAAATTACCATTGCTGGCACCCTGATTAAACCCAGTGTTTTGGTAAAGAAATGGGGGAAAAAACTTGATCTTGGAAAAACCAGGTTAAAGGGGATTTGCGCTGCCCTCCCCCCTTGAAATCAGGTTGGGGAAAAATGGCATAAGTGTGAACAACCCCTTTTTAAACTCTTTTGGAAACCTGTTTATAACATAGTGTGAATGGCACCAATGTTTCAATGCTTGAGCATGCATGGATACTGTGTGCAATTTTTTAAGACTAAGATATGGCAGTGGTGTTGACCTAAATATCCTAAAGGCATCAGATCTTGTCTCATCTTGGAAGCTAAGCAGGGTAATCCCTGGTTAGTACTTGGATGGGAGACCACCAATGAATACCAGGTGATGGGGGCTATATTTCAGAGGAAAGAACTGGCAAAATTTACCTCTGAATATTCCTTGCCTAAGAGAATCCTATGAAATTAAATGAGGTTGCCATAAATTGAGAGGCGAATTGAAGGCACAAACATACACATATGATAGTGGTTCAAGGTCCAACAAGCTGACATTCAGCCATCTCTATGCCACCTTTCTCCCAGAAAGGGACCTAAGGCAGTTTACAAATAAAACTATTTTAAAACTTTACAATAAAAATTTAAAAAGCAATTAAAATCAATGAGCTGCAAACAGTATAAAATTACATAAGCATACAAAAGTCAAAAACATAACTAAAACATAACAATATATATAATGTATAGAAGCCTCCCTGATATAATTATACATTAAAAGTCTGCTTGAATAAAAATATATTTGCCTGCTGGTAAAAGGAAAGCAGGGAGAGGGCCAGACTAGTCTCCTGTGGAAGGGAGTTCCAGAGGATGGGAGCATCCACTGAGAAATCTCTTTCTCATGTCCTCACCAAGCAAGCCTGAGATGATGGTGAGCCTGAGAGAAGGTCTTCCTCCATAGATCTTAAAACCCTCACAGGTTTGTATGGAGGGATACAGTCTTTCAGATAGTCTGGCCCCAAGCCATGTAGGGCTTTACAGGTAATGACTAGCACTTTGAATTGTGCCCAGAAACGAACTGATAGCCAGTGGAGCTGTTTCAACCAAGGAGTTTATATAATCCCTATAACTGGCCCTAGTCAGCATTCTGGCTGCTGCATTTTAAACTCACTGAAATTTCTGAACAGTTTCCAAAGGTAGCCCCATGTAGAGTGTATTACAGTAGTCCAAACAGGACACAATCAAGGCATGTGTCACCATAGCCAGATCTGATGAGAGTTCTCCTTCCTGTCTCTTGCCTGCAGCCCTTTGCACATTGCCTGTTTCCACTGCAGCTGAGTGTAGGACAAAGCCAAGTGAGAGAAATGTAAAGAAGAAGGTGGGCTGAGTCATTAGCAAAAGCCAGAAATGAGCAGACAAGATAGACCAAGTTTTTAGAACAACCAGAAAGTTATCATTAGGATGCCTAGATCTCAGGACTTATCCCACCTTCTCCAGTCTTCAGAGCAAGGGGAAGGAATCTCAGCACAGTCACTGTCTTGAAAGCTGATGGTCCCTCTGGTTTCTTCCAAGTCTATGATTCTATCATTCTATTGGCCATCTGTTGAGGGTGCTTCGATTGGTCTTCCTGCTCAGCAAGGGGTTGGACTCAATGGTCCCTGTGGTCTCTTACAACTCTATGAATCTATGATATATATATATGTGTTTATTTTCTTCCTTTGTAAGAACTGGCATTTTTGTTTGTTTTGTTTGAAGGGCATACTCTGTGGTTGATACATAATATAACCATGCTTAGTGATGTCACCAAGACCTGTTCCCCCTATGACATCATCTTGTAACATCACAAGGGCCGCTGCCACGACATCACAAGAGATTACCTCTCAGTCTCAAGTTTTAATCCTGAAATCATAGGCTCTAGGGTAATGTCCTGGCTTGGCAACCCTGATTATCAACTACAGGGGTAAGAAAGTCCACCAGAGACATCTTAGGCTACTACTAGCTCAAGAGTTTTAACACAAGAGAATCAACCTACTAACATGTTGAGGGCTGGTGCAATAAATAAACCAGCAAGTTGCCTGCTGCTCTTCAAATGCAGCCCACACATATATTCTAGAGGTTTTTCAGTTACCGTGTTGAGAGACTGAGGCTAATAAATGATTTTATTAGATAGATTCAAAGCTCTGCATTGGCCTTCTCAGGAGATAGACCAAGATGTTGATCAGGCCATGGATAATGTAGTTGTTAACGATTTCTTTTTTAAAAAGGGAAAGGGGAAAAAAACATTAAAAGCTATTACTCCTCATTGAGATAATTCTCGCAACATTATACTGTAGAAGTGCACCTTTTGTGTAACAACAAAATGACAAAATTGAAATGTTAAAAGTACAGTGTCTGGACAAAAGCCTGTGAAATCATTTAGACAAGATCATTGTCCTGCCATTGTAAAAGAACAGGGGAGTGATAGAATGGGACACAGGCAGGGGAAAGAAAGAAGAAGAAGAAGAAAAGAGAGGCACTTGTCACAATAAGGTAAAGAGGATTCCTCTTTGTTCAGTCTATCCTACTTGGAAGGGTTTTCGGCTAACGACAGAGCACCCTCCTCTGGCAGCTTGCCCAAAATGAAAGTCTTCAAATTGGAGACTGGAAGTATTTTTTTTTTTAAATAGGGTGCTGGGCCTTTTTTTTTAACAGCTTGATGTCATAGTTTTGTTTTAACAGAGGTGTACTGCACTTTGAGTGCTACCTAGTCACTAGTATTTGGAATCAGATACATGCTTCAAGCATTAAAGACATGCCACTAGCCTTATTTGGTAATGAAATTCCTGCTACAGGTAGCATTTCTGACCTTTTTCTCCAGATCACACTGTGCTGACTAGCACTGCTGCTGTTTTAACTATGTTGAAAATGAAGCATTTATCCCAAGAACAAATCAAGCTTTCCATAAGTCTTTCCATTACCAGCCCTTGGTCCCCCTTTTATGCCTACAGAGTACTCTCTTTCTGAACTTAAAAGTCAAGAAAGGAGCAGTATGATTGTAAATTGGGAAAAGGCATTGGGTAAGGCCTAAGGATTAGCATCTTCGGGACCTTGTAGTTTTAGCAAGACAAGAGGAGGATTGGTGGAAAATAACAGGGAGTGGAGAGGGAAGAATGGGGGCATTTGGAGCAATGGCCAAGATGGAGCTAAAGGTTGTGCTGGGTATGGAGTTACTACCACTTAGAATTTGGTTGCAAACACCCTTAAAAGGAGCAGAGGTTTTTATATGCTGGGCTAAAAAGAGAGATAATTCTGTGCTAAGATAAAACAAATTCTGTGTAAATTATGTTAATTAAGAATATCTGTGTGCATTTGATTATTTTGCATTATTCTCCTCCTTCTGTTCTGAGCAAGGGAACAAAGAATTATTCACAGCATGGTAATCAGGGCCTATATAGCTCTTTCCCTGGATTGTTTCCCCCCTTCAGGTCCATTCTCAGCACAATGAGGACTAGAATTTTACATATAAAATCCACACACAAACCAAGAGCACTGACAGAAGTGAAACAATGATATAGTTGGCAGAACTGACACAGTACTTTGGATCATCCTATTCCAAATGAAGCAAACACCATTTCTAAATGTTAAAAGGCATCTTAGAGAAAGGAGAGACAGAACATAGCTAAATGTTGTTAGTGCGGCCCTTTATGTTATTATTTGCCTCTTCTACATCTGAGCAGTAAGTGCAGGAGATAGTTGCATAGTAAAACCTGGATGCATTCTTTAGGTGTAAAACAGATGCTTAGTACAAGGGGGTATCCAAAAGTTGTAATGACCACCTTTTTAAAAAAAAATACAGAAAGTTTGTTTTGATTTGTAGTTGTTAACTTATCTCTATTTAGTCACTATCTAGATTTACACATTTTCCCCAGCATATCTTGACTCTCCAAATACCTGATATTGTAGAAGTCTGCAGATTGTGCCTTACAAGGGGGTATCGTAAAGTAATAATTATCACCCGGACATTATTATGGCATATTGATGAAATATTTTCAGTGTCATCATTGGTCCCTAAGTGTACGTTGCTGAGAAAATCAACTCATTGTGTCCTTTATTTTTGTGACTGGTTCTGCCAGAAGTGACTAAAGTGTAAAATCCTTCTTAGGTGCAATCTGCAGACTTCTACAATATCAGGTATTCGGAGGGTCAATATACGCTGGGGAAAATGTATAAATCTAGATAGTGACTACATAGAGATAAGTTAACAATTACAAATCAAAACAAACTTTCTGTCAATTTGTTAAAAAGGTGGTCATTAAAACATTTGGATACCCCCTTGTACATCAGTAATCAGTATAGAAATATACTTACTATTGCTATGCTGTTAGCTTTAGTGTAGCACCTGCAGTACAAACGAGTAAAATTGAAAGTATTCCACATTTTTGCAAGTAAGACAATAGGCATGTAATTTAGTTTGACTCTGCAGACATGTATTTAACAGGATTCATCATCCTACTGAAATGGAAAGCACCAGTGCTACAACAGGATGGTGTCTCATACCTTCCCATATTTGGTAAATAGGACATATGTGGCCAAGCAACATCAGAGTATGGTCAAGGTGGTAAAAGTTATCAGTGAGGAAGAATACACAAGCTAGGCAAGGCTATAGGAATTTCCTTTGGCCTGAGCCTACTAAGAAAGGAAAAATTCTGCCCTCTCCTCTCCTCTTTCTCATGCACTTTGCACTCAGTTTACAGCAATTGACATAAGCTAAGGACCAAGGGGAAAAGTGGGAGGAGGAGAGAGAAACTGGGACATTTAAAAGCTAATGAAAGGGGAATAACTGAGAATCTGGACTGTTCCTGCCAAATCAGGAGGAGCATATCCATGAAGGGTATATTTATCATGCCAACACACTAGTATGCATCATTTTCTCCAAATATGCACAGCTAAGAAACAGATAAATATCCTTCCTTAAAATGTGTTCATAGGAACTGCATTTCAGTGCTGGTTGCAGACAAAAAAGAACAGGAATAACAACACATAAGATACTTTATATTTGCTTCACAGATCTGGGGTTCATACACTTGAGAAAGGTTTACTGCTATTGCTAGAGAGCTGTTTTTACATAGTTTACAAGAAAGAATTAGTATTTCCACTCAAGTAGTTCTTTTAAGATAGTGTAACATGACACTCACTATGCCTATTCTCTTGGAAGGAAATTCCACTCTTTTCAAGGTGAGTTTGTAATGGAGATTATGAGGCAGATTCATCCTGTTAGCCCCGTTATTCATTCAAGAACTTCACTTTCCCCTTAGGAGTGAAGGCAAGCAGCTTCCAATATTTGAAACCCCCCCCCCCCCATTATCATGTACAGAACCGAAAGAAGAGGCAGCAAAGAGGGATCAAGTTAACTAGGCCCACACCCTGTTCTTCTGAAATGCATTTCTATCATGCTCCCCATGATAGATAAAGCTGGTTGCATGTGTCACAGGAGTGTGAAGGAGAAAGCATCTCTTATATGACTGTTCTGAAATGATCATCTTTGCTGCAAAGCCTTTTGTTGATCAGTGCATTGATGAACGAAGAGCTTCATCGTGTGTTGGGGAGGTTGGGCTTTCCCTGTTGTGTCCGATCCTCAAAATGAAGGCAGCTCTAGGCTTTGTCCTAAAACTCCATGAGGCATGTGCAGCCCAGGGGCATTCTCTTTGATTAGTGCTGCTTTACTAAACAAACGGGAACATTGGATTGCAATAACAGACCTAAGCAGCAGACCGAATACTAAATGCCTGCAGTGGTGGGACACTTTGCTGAGCCATATACTGTACAAGGAGCTTTTGTCATAAGGATTGACCTAAAACATTTGGTCCATAAAAAGAGTTACAGTCACAGGGACTCCTGGCAGCCATTGCTTTAATGCAGGATCTGTGTCATGGTGTAAAACAAATGACTTCAGACGTTGCCTTAAATGGCCAAAAACAACACAGGGAATGGCTCAATATAAAACAAGATACATGCCAGCTACCTATGCACAGGGGCCCAGTTTCAAGGCAGAAACAAACATATGTCCTTTGGCATCACAGTACAGTTGGACGCATACAAAGCTTTTATGGCTGTGAATAAGAATATTGAAGCAAAAGCATGGAAGCCTCTCTGTGGCATTTGATCTATATCTGTCTGGAAGTTTCTTCTAGTTGTGAGCACTCTTGCTGCTGAAAACATCAGTAACAATTTGTAGAAGCCTCTGTATGTCAAAATTATTTATTTTTAAAAGAAAATATTACCCAGCCCAGAAGTGCTACTGCACAGTCATTGATTGAGTTCTGCATGGTATTTTGATAAATCCGATTCACTTTCTGTTAATTAATTTGGATATATTAGCAGTGGCATGACCCAATATTATTAGGGAGCATCTCCATCTTTTCAGTTATTCTCAAATGGACCCTATAATTTCATCTGTGATATATTCTGAAGCATAAGCACTAGCTTTAACTGATTACACATCGCTTCAGTGTACTGCTTTCCTCCTCCTATCTTAGACTTTCGTTATCTTTTTTTCTGACTTCATTGGTGGCAAGCCAACAACCAGGAAGCGGGATGGTGAAGTGCTGAGAAGGGGCAAAGTGAATTTGGGTATAAGCTTTGTTCTTCAGGGCAGATTTTTCAAACAGAAATTATTGTAAATTTCATGGTAACATTCCTATCTAAAGCATATTTTCTCCGAAGTCCAACATCTTGATTTTGGGTGAAGCTACACTGTATAAATAATGCAGTTTGACACCACTTTAGGAGCTGTAGCTCCATCTTTTGGAGTCCCTGGATTTGTAGTTTTACAAGGACTTTAACCTTCTCTGATAAAGAGTACTGGTGCCTCATGAAACTACAAATCCCAGTATTCTGTATGATGAAGCCATGGCAGTTAAAGTGGTGACAAAATAAAGTGTAGACACACCTCTTTATATATTTAACTGTCAAACTGATATACAGACTACTTTGAAATTTAAATTGTTTCAGGCCACTGTAGTTATGTATTTAACTTGGGTTGTAGACACATACATTTTATGGCATTATTTCTGTAGCTGCTATTTCCAAAAATGGCTGATACACACATGTAATATGGGATAACTCATGAATAAATACATGTAGAAATATCTTTAGAACTACTACCAATAATAAGAAATATTTAGAAGAGCTATTACCAATAACAAGTAGTTGGTGCTACTAATGAAAAGAAGAATGCTATGATGGATAGATCCAGGTTCAAATTTCTCCTTAGCTTTGAAGCCTTTAAATCATCCCACGTATTGCTGATGTGAAGAAAAGAGAAGGGGAAACATATATATCACCCCAACTTTGTCAGAGAAAAGGTAGGATAAAAAGGTGATGACTTTCTTCAATAACCAACAAAATGAGGAACAATATTTAAATATATATTTTTTTAAAAATCAGACCAAGGCAGTTACATTTCTGAACATAGGTTTATTGTCAAAACTTACACAGTTTTCATGGTTTCATAAATTACACTGAGGCTCACTTGTATGTATAGATTCTTCTTGTCCACTATATTTGCACCTGGGCTTGGCCATTAGTTCTTTGGATGAAAACACAAGGCCCTTAGATTTTTCACAGTTGAAGTCCAGTGGATTCAGTACTGTGTAGTCTTGTTCCAAGAAGGTAAACAATATTCAGATAGCAAGGAATACTTTCTTGAAATGTTGTGTAATGGAGAGGGGGGGGGGAAACTCTTTCAGCATTTCAATATCTTTTTGTGCATTTTGGATGTTTTGTTTTTGTGTTTTGAATACAGTGTCTGTCTCTCCCAATTGTGCTAGGAAAATTTAGATAAAGCAATCAATACAGTGACTGGAATTGATAGTTACAGTTATGCATTTGTAACTTATCTGTATTCATGATCTGTACATATTCAGTAGTATAGGGAACACATAGGTTTTGGAATGTCTTTCCCTGGAGTACCTAGTCTATTGCTGAAACTCTGAATGCATTTCACACTATACAGAGCTTATCGCTTGGTGTTTCAAATTGGCTCCAGCCTCCCAGGCTGCAGCCAGGATATGGGATGGGGGCTGGGATTATTGCACATTAAATAGCTGCCGAATCACTGGCCACCATCAGCCTGGATCCAAGCTGCACTCCATCAGGAATTTTTAGAAGTAAGAAAGCTTTCTGACTTCTAAAAAGTGCTGGTGGAGTGTGGCTTGGACCTGGCTGGCACCCATACTGATGGTGGCTGGCAATTCAGCAGTGATTTAATGTGCGATAATCCCACCTCCACCCTGCGTCCTGGCTGCAGCCTGGGAGGCTGGAGCCAAATTAAAAAGGCCAAGCGATAAGCTCGTACATCTCACACTAAGGATATAAATGAAAGTCTTTGTTGAGAAATTGTAACAGCAAATGTGGTGCTACACTACAACAAAAACATTGGTTTGGTATAATATACATTTTGAGTTTGTAAGACATTGAATCAATATCTTAGATTTTGAGTTTGTAAGACACTGTATCAATATACTAGAATTGTATTGGCATTATTTATTGGTGCTGTGTTCTTGTGTTACTGTAATTGGGGTGGGTGCTGACTTGGTTTTGGAATTAAACTTTGAATGGCCCCAAACCCTGCCCTAGGAACTTCCAGGGAGAACAGTAGCATATTTAGAGTCCCTGCTTTACTTTCATTTCTATTTTATAATTTCAGTTATAATTTCCAGTATAACCACAGGGCTCCAGCAACGGCCATAGGAATGGGGCTGGGCAGAGAGAAGTTTATTTACCTGGGAACATATTTGCAGCCTTCTGGTGCCATCTATGGTAGTGGTCTCCTTAAATTTCTCCAATAAGACTATAAGTGCAGCCATAACACTCTTCTCCTTTAACCTGCTAACTATATGCTTTCCTCTTCTCAACGCAGAGCTGGTGAGCTTCATGCCCTCAGGCTATATTTGGCTTCTCTGGCATCCAACCCAGCTTTCAGGATTTCCCCAACAGCCATGTCTTCTTATCCAATACAATATAATTTAGTGGTCTCCCATCCTCTGATCAATTCCCTCCCCCCCCCCCCGAGTCTGAGGCATAAAAATATCCAGTAACATCTTTGAGACCAACTGGAAAAAATAAAATTTTAGCATAATGATCAATGGTGCTGAAAAGGGTTCCTAAATGCTGTCATAATAGGTGGGCCATGGGGTGGGTCAAGTATAGTGAAATGATACCCCATACTCCCATCCAATGTAAATTAGATACAATTCATTTTCTCTTTGGGAAAATTGTGAGACACTTTACTGTTACCAATCCCTGCCTGAACCCCTCTTATCTACATGACTCTCAATCCCTCCCCCACGCCCACGTGCCTCTGGATGTCTTCATACTTTCTTCTTTTGATTCTGGCACCAAGCTAACCTAATTTTCATGTGATACGGAAGGCAGTTCACATGGTCAAAGAAGCTCTGTGTATACATTGTTTTTCAGAGCTGTCTTTGGCTGCTGATTAAGCCAAAGCACTCTCTGTTTCCTTGAATGATGGCACTCAGTTCATCATGTGGTTGCAGGCTACTTACCACTGTTCCTCCTTATGGCTAGAGTTCCAACACTGTACACGTTCCTCGGAGATACTACTATAAATATAGAGATACATACATTGTAGACCTATTCCTCCATCCCTCCACCAGCAACAGTTTATGGCTTTGTATCAAAACAAATACATATCTTTGACTGGAAACCTATATCTTTTCATTTATACAAGGGGAAATATGTGAAGTTGACAGGACCAACCCTACCTTTACGGAGAGTGAAGCATCTGACTCAGGGAGCAGATTTGGAGTATCATGAAAAGGCACCAGATTGTTAGTAATGCAATATTACTATGTATTTTGCTGCTAGGGAGAGATGTGGGATTTTCTACCTCAGAGGCCAGGGCAGATGAATTGGACTTAGGCACTGTAATAAGGAGACCTTGGTCTGGAAAATTTATCATTAGCTCAAATAGGGTAGCAGTCTCAAGTCCTGTGCATATGAAGGTTGCCAAGGTAATAACAGGTCAACAGAGACAAGTCTTATAAAAACTGACTACTGTATTGTTTATTACTCATTCACACATAAGACAAGCATACATTCACACACACACACCCAAGAACTTGAGAATATAGTCAGTTAGCCTTTGAGAGGGAACAAGAGGCTTCACTGATGGTAATATTCACCTGCTTGGTGGTGCTCCAGATCCAGATTGATGAAGACTAAGCAACACGGAAAGGACCAAAAAACAAACAAACAAACAAACAAAACAAAAGGGGGGGTGAAACTATATCAGAATCTCAGACAAATGTGGAGTATGTCTGGATTCTAACACAGAACACTGACAAAAGATTTGGGGATTCTTAAATAGGCAAAATTTTGCCTCAGATGGAAAGTTGCTTACCACACTTCAAAGTAAACCCAAATCTACATATTAAAGATTGCTTGATCTATATACAGTCTCCAAGGTGTTAATGGTCATCCAGGATGGGTATGGTTCTGGTCTGGCAAAAACATCCTGGCAATAAATCTGCCCCAAAGGTTTGAATGACTTTCTGTTGGCAACTCCTATTTTTGGGCCTCTTTGATCTATGTTTCAATAGAATATGCGAAGTCTCCACTTTGCATCAATGGAGAACTCTGGTCACCTATCCCATCAGGCCCTCTGTTAGGGTCATGAGAGAAAGCCATGCACACTTAGGATTTTAAGGCTCCACTGCTGGTAACAGCACCATGTCACATGATTTTGCAGTAGAGGGGTACCATTTTTGCTCTGCCTGAAACGTGAAAATATTCACCTAGAAAGTGAAAGACCTGGGTCTTCATAACTGTGGAAGTGGAGATGTTTGTTCCTCCAAATGTTTCGGATTATTCTTGCCATTATCCTTTGCCATTGGCCATACTGAAATAATTAAGCTCCCCAAAATCTGGAGGACCAAATTTTCCTGATCCCTGTTACAAGGAAAGAACTGGCACAACTTTTGTTTGCAGGAGAACATCGAGAAGAGGGCCATTCACAAAGTATGCATCCCTCTTGAAATTATACTGCAAACAGCAACTATGCACATGCCCCTCTTTTTTGTACAAAGTCATGTGCAATGATCTCCCAATAACAAGGGTAGGGTGTCCATTTTGACCTCAGAAGCCTGATTCAAAGTCATTGTGAGCTATTATTTGAATAGCTTGAGGTGAAATAATATTCAGCTCAGCTTCCTAGAGCTGCATTTGAAATGCAATTAATTGACTGCTGTTAGTTGTCAATTAACATTTATTATCAATTAGTTCATCAAATTGATTAGTTGGCAGGACCTTAAAGCCTAAATGCACTCCTTTCCATTATAAATATGTCTATAAGAGTAAAAGCAACTTGCTAATTGATGTCAAACTGAAATTGCTTATGTTGGTCAAGATACAGAGGAGCACACTATTTGATAAAGCTTGTTTAATGTGTTTTGCAGAAAATAACACAATGTTTTAAAGGAAAGTGTATGTAACTTGTTTATTTTAAAAAGAGAAGTTATTGGAACAGGTGGCGAAGTTCAGATTTTATTCTCACCATTCATCTTGAACTGTGAAAAATATTAATAAGGATCTCTTAGTATATTATATTTAAATTTCTGTTCCCTTTACAATATAATGGGTGAATGAATACAGCAGACAGCTGCTTGAAAACACATGTACCATGTAAGGTACATAAATCAGAGAGGTGGCACTGGCTACAACTCTCTGCTGACTATAGACTCCTGACAAAGCCATATTTCTCGCTGTATATTGCTGGCAATTGTTCTTCAAATGTGCCTAAACTGCAAAGTTATATCAGTTTCATACAGTTTTGTCATGGTCCATTCTGGGATTTATATGTGGAATATGTATACAGAAGGCACCAAGATATGTTGCCAGCAAAGAACAATAAGGATTACATCAGTATACTTTTGTACTGTAGACATGATACTTTGGAAACTGTAGTTCAAGGAAATGGACTATAGCACGCTAGAAGAGGATTCTGAATCCTTGCTAAACTATTTACTGCAAGATGCATTTTTAGGGTAGTCCACTTTCACCTTTCAGCCCAAGACAAATGTACCTCTGTCCAGAAGTGAGTGTGGGTTTTAACTGGAAAAAATTATTTTTTTTGGATTACAACTTTCAGAATTCCCTAGCTAGCTTGACCAGTGGCTGAAAATTCTGGAAGTGGCACTGCCTTTAATACTGTGTCTCTCCTCTCTCTTTTCTCCACATGCAATTATCCAGTGTAACTGAACATAAGTATGCATTTTGTCCTTCTCCCATGCTTTGAACAGGTTTTGTTTTGTTTTTATGTTCATCACAGCCTGTTTTCTGCCTCCAAGTATCTAACATGCTTGTTCATTTTGTTGTTTATTCATTACCTCCTTTTAATCTCTTTGCTTTTTAAACTGCTCCCTCTTCCCAACACTCTGGGCAAAGAGGGATGCACAAGCTAGACAAGCAGTACTCTGGATAGCAGAACTGGAAGATGAAGGAAGTGGTCCCACTGGTTGACCTTGGGTAAGTCACACACTCTTCGCCTCAGAGGAAGGGAAATACAACCCCCTCTGAATAAATCTTGCCAGGAAAACACCCCAATAGGTTTACCTTAGGATTGCCGTAAGTCAGAAGTGACTTGAAGGCACACAACAACAAGAATGAACCAGTCATTTTTTTCCCCCAAACTCCACCACCTCTGGACAATATGTTGCCCAAAACACAGTTGCTGTTGGCTTAATTCACCTTGGAAAGTTTTCTTGCCTGTCCAAAAGGTGCATGTTCGAAGTTTGTTTCTTTGCTTAAGGTTTGTACATCTGTCTCAGGCCTACATTAACAGCACAAAGAGCAAATCTGCAGCAACACAAAAGCAAGTCTCTAGAACGGATTTACTTTGCTCCCATGCAATGCAATTGTTGTTACATAAGCGGCATCTCAGAAGCATGATTCTTCCAGTGCATTACTAGATCAGGATGATACAAAGAACACCCATTTGTGCTTGAAATGTTAGAAGTTGTTCTAGTTTGACCAATCTCTTTTTTTTTTTTTCAAAAAAGAGAAGAGTGGAAAGGGAGAAAAGAATTCAGAGCTGGGAATTTTTTTTTTTTAAAAAAATTGTAGCTCCTGGAATTCCCAGACCAGCATAATCACCTGCCATTCTAGCTGGAGAATGCTGGGAGTAATGGTTGCAAATAGTTAACTTTTCTAATTTATGGAAGAGCTTATTTATTTCAGGGTCACGTTATTCCTGTTCTACTGAGGAGCCAGGCTTTCAGTTAGAGAATATGAGCTGGTGGGATGGGTGCTCTAATTTGGCACAAGATAAAAGGTAATGAGCATTTTATTATTTGTACACCGTTAACATTTCCGCATGGCTTTCAAAGGTAGCAATCCCCCACCCCATGCACATCCATATTTACCCTCTGCATCCAAAACTCAGTGGCACAGTTTTGATAAATGGGCAATGTGGCTATTTGCTTCCTACAGACATGAATTACCTGAGCTGAAGGGTTGTTTGTTCCCTGTGCCATTGTGAAAAGCTAGGCTATTCCTGCCTGCCCCCTCCAAAAAAGAGAGAGAGGAAAAACACCCTGTGACCTAAATATGGCTGAAAGACACACCATGTGACCCGCTTAGTGCTGCCTGTCATGGCCTGGAGCCACAGCAGGAACTCTATTAGTGGGAACAGCACAGATGCTACCAGATGGCCAACATATTGTCCAGAGATGACCCATGTATAATTGCAGAAAAGTTCAATACATTCAGGTTTTGAATTTAATTGCATTGACCACCTTAGCTTCTGTGGCTGCTACTGCTGTACAGTTTATTGTATTTAAGGTGGAAACTTGCCTTTTCTCTCTCCCTGCCTCCCTTTCCTCTTCTCTCCCTATCTCTGCGTGCAAGGGGAAATTCAAGCACTGCTTTTAACTCCACCGATTTGTATTGTTCTGTGCAATTTAACACCTGAATGGGCAGATGTGAGTGAAGCTGTTGGGGAATAAGAGAACTTCTTCCTTTGCTTTCCTCAGCCCAGCTTTGCTTCTCTTAAGCTCTAACCTCAGAAGGAAGGAGTGGGACAGGGCAGGCGAATAAATCCCATGAAGTGACACACTCATGGTTCAGTCTGTGGTGGACTGGCTAGAGGATTCAGTTCAGGTGCTCCTCTTTGCAGAGCTCTGAAGGTCACTAGCCCTCAGAGGATTACTGTGAGGATAAAGGAGATACGACTGGCAAACTACTGGTACAGTGAAAAACACCATTAATAACACTCTTGGTTTTCAGGGCCAGCCCCATCATTAGGCAGAGGGAGACATCTGCCTTAGGTAACAGCCATGGAAAGACAGCAAATTGTTAGCTGTTTAATTTGTTATTGCAGTGCTTTTACTGCCAGGGAGTGCAAGAAATGATGGTGGGATTTTCTGGCTCATGTGTGAAAATAATTGGGCTTGATCTGGGTAGATGAGTCCCCTCCACTGAAAATCTTTTCTCTGACTCAGGCAGCAAAATATCTTGGGCCAGAAAAGATGGTTTCATACAAGTATGAACTAATGTATTTGAACTGATGAAGCTGTTGTTCATGTCACATGTTTTTTCTGTCCCTCCATTTCTTTGGATGTCAAAAGGAAAGACTATGGAGTTTATCAGAGGGGAGGAATTTCTCTCTATTTCAAATGGAGCCAATTCCAAATTCACGTAAATTCGCTAGTTTAACAAATTTATGTGAATTCTAATTGCATTCGGAATGCTTTCAGAATGACTTCCCATTGCCCGAAATTGCGTGAGATACTCTAATACGCAAAAATGTAAAACCCATGATTGCATTCGGAATGAATTCCCTTTTGCCTGAAATTGCGTGAGATACACTAATACACAATAATATGAAACCCCATGATTGCGTTCAGATTGCCATTGGATTATAGTTCCAACTTCCGTTGTCTGATAATGTCCTATGTTAATACCCTGGTTTCCTGCATGATAAGGGTAAAATGCAAATAGTGGGGATAGGGGAAGGCGATCTTGTTTGCTCCAAGGACCATATGGCCTATCTAGGACTGCACATACCTGTATATGTGCACACAAACTTCCTCCTCCAAACAACTCTGAGAAAAGGGATGTGGGGGTGGGGGCTACTGAGATGGTGGGCTAGAGATTATTGGAAGGTGGTGGAGGTTTGAGAAAGCCACCACAGATATTTCCACCGAGGCTGCTGTCTCTCTGGTGCTATTGGTCTCAAGGAAACAGTAATTTCAGAAGCATTAATTGTAAGATGGCTGGAAGGTCGAAGAACTCAAACCCTTTCCCACCCACCAATGGTTCTCCACTGAGATCACTGCCTGAGGGAATGCTGCTAGCAATGTGGGAGGAGCAAATATACTCCCATACCCCATGAACATTTTCCCCATGCCTGTTCAGCTGATCTGCTGTGAGGAGAAGTAGAGAGCAAGTGAGGACAGCCTAAAGATCACCTGCATATTTCTTACACTGTGTAGACACTGCCACTGATGTTACTGACAGGAATAGAAATGGTGCTCACACAAGTGGCAACAACTGTACATCTACATATACACAAAGTAGGATCATAGCTGCTGGCAACATTATTATTCCTAAATCTATTTAACATTACATGCATACAGAGGAGGTGTACATAAAACCTTACATGCATGGTCCCCAGTATCCATATCCATTATAGATAGTTGTGTAGATACAGTCATATCCGTTATAGATACCTGCCACAGTTGTTTAGATACAGTCAGTGGAAGCTGGTGGGACACAGAATCCATTCTGGATTTTAGTTCAAACTTTAACAGATCTCTCCAAGTACAGACCTCTGTCACAAAAAAATGTTCAGGACCTTGGACAACGCCTTTCATTGGACCCACTGAAATGTAAGCCACCAGTTGGGTGTAGTGTGTTACAGCATCAGCACTGGTTACCCACAAAGTAAAAGTACTCAGGATAATTTTTAAGATGATCTTTGCAGAACCCAAACTCTGGATGCTACTACCATGCATAGCTATATATTTATTTCTGAATGAATATGTAGATTAGTTCCCTCTTGTTTGTCTTCTAGAGCTGTTGGACTACAGCTCCCAGCATTTCTGGACACTAGCCATGTTGGCTGAGGCTGATTTTCAGTGAAGTCCAAAATGGGTGTGTGTGTCAGGTTTGAGACGGCCAATACAAACCTTTATGATCCAAGATAACAGCACCCAATAATATCTATGTACTTTCTTTTTTAGATTTTCTTAATTTCAACTGC
This sequence comes from Urosaurus nigricauda, assembly GCA_034509955.1. Lineage (NCBI taxonomy): Eukaryota > Metazoa > Chordata > Lepidosauria > Squamata > Phrynosomatidae > Urosaurus > Urosaurus nigricauda. Next base: position 150,992,350 of record JAOEGL010000001.1, on the reverse strand, counting down.
ATTTTGAACACCGCTATCTCTTGGGAGGTATTTTGTGGGAAGAATTTAAGTTTCTTAAGAATTTAATGTTCTATCTTTTTAAAGATTTTCTTAATTTCAACTGTATTTTGAACACCGCTATCTCTTGGGAAGTATTTTGTGGGAAGAATTTAAGTTGTTTCCTACTCGAGATAGCGGTGTTCAAAATACAGTTGAAATTAAAACAATCTTAAAAAGAAAGTACATTTCTTTTACATTCATGAAATTTTAAACTGTGAGTAGTTTTGCTTTAATTCCCTGCCAGAAACATTGTGTTGATTCAGTGTGTGTGTGTAAGAATAAAGATCAGGTCACAAGTGACACTTACATATAATAGGAAATGGCATTAACCTAAAGAAATCATGAAAGCTTGCTTTAGTGCACCCATATCACTCTTTACACACTTCATGCTTTAGCAAATTAAATGCAACCCTCTCTGCACGTGTTTTTGATTTGATCATTGCCTCTTGAAGGGTTTGGGCCCCCCTTCCTGCTGTGCATTGTGATGGGGGATATTTAGGTTCTGTATACAATAATGATAACTCGACATGTAGCCGATGAGAAACCTTCCAAGTGAATAGGGCCGACAGATCATTTCAATCGTCACCAGCAAGTCCCCTTTTACTAACATTTCTTTTGAGAAGCTTGCCCTCCTTGTGACTTGCTTTGAAGAGGTCTGGACAGGTTGATTGTATTTGCATCACTTTTGTTAAAAATTAAGGCCTAGTGTGGATGGTGAGACAGGCATGGCATAGGGCTTCACACAAAAAACCAGTAGGAGAAACAAGAAAGTGTTCTTGGCTTCTGGCCTAGTTTGTTTCTTTTCCCTTCCTCTAATGCTATGATTGCTGGTGTAAAGAAAGAAGGCTATCTTTCCTGAGTATACAGCCAGATCTTATAGTCTCATGTCCAGCTGCACTCTTGCTTGGCTTCAACAATGCCACAACTACTGATGCTCCTGCACAGCCTCTTGCTCCTTCTGTGTAGCTGTTACTAGGAGGGAAAAGATAATCTGCATCAGGATTCAGGGAGGTGGAACAGAGAGAAGGCTGTCTACCCTTTCCTCCAGAGAGCCTCATACAGGCCAACTGTTTCCAGCCAAATCTGTTATCAGGATCCAGCTTCTGAGGATTACAGGAGTCTCATGAAGAAGTCCCTCCAGTGCCTCCCACTAGGATGCACTTGGATGACATGTGCAAACCATGTAGCCCCAACCCTTAAGAAAGTGTCATGTGTGGTTCTTGAGGATGAAATGATTGCACACTCTTGCCTTGCAACATTCATACATCCATAGGATTTTGAGTTTGGTAAAGAACAACAATTGGCTTATAGATATAGAACCACAGGTGGTGTGGAGCTGGGTGGCCAGGAAAAGCCAGGTTAACCTTTAGAATGTCATGTTTGGGGAGCCAATCAGGATCTCACAGAATCATGGAGTTATAGAATCATAGAGCTGGAAGAGACCACAAGGGCCACCCAGTCCAACCTCCTGCCATGCAGGGAGACACAATGAAAGCAAAATCTGCAATTTATTAGCATCCTCTATGGGTGCTTGGTATGACACAGGTTTATTAGTCAAGCAGGTGGAGCACTGGTTGATCGGTAACACATTCTGTAGCGTGTGTTCAGAGCAGGAGTGGACAAAATGTGGCCTGCAGGCTTAAGGTGACAGAGATGAGGATTCTCCTCCTCCTGCTATTTGATGTTTCAAAAATGTAAGAGATCTGATCTTCTGCTGGTCCATCATGAAAGTAAGCTTTGAAAGCAATTGCTAGCTAGCATTTGATTCTCAAAATGAAACTGCTATTTTTGTTTCAAATGTGATATGCCCACTTATTTCAGTGCAGCCTAGTAACCCCTCCTGATGAAGTTCTACAAGTTGTTTTGTGGAAAGTTGTCAGCAACTGCTAAAATGTCTTGAGTAAGTAAATGGGACTATTCTGTTCAGCGAGGATTTTATTACAACCTCAGGAAGTAGCCTTCTACTTGAGATCATTCATTTGTCAGTTCATGGGCTATAATTTTATGACCTTTTCTTCTCTAAAAAAAATGGAATACAGTGCTCAGCACCTTTCTCTTTTACTGTTCAAGTGTTTTGTAATTAACTGCATAAACCTTCCTAAGAGGCTGTGGAGTGGTCCACCTTAATTTCAAATAGGTACCCCTTGCAATTATGTCAGCTACTTAAATTTATTTGCAGACAGTCAATTCATATTGATCATAACTTGACCTTACAGTGACCTTGAGCAAAGGTACTTTGCAACTCTTATAGATATTGTGATCAATACCGGTGAGTAATTGACTGTACCTAGTTACTGATAAGCGAAGTTTTTTTTAAAGGTACACTATTTTCAGAAACAAAGATAATAACAGCTCATTTAGTCAACAGCTTGTAAAGGTTTCATATTGATGTGTGAAGGTATAATGACAAGCCCTTGCTTTTACAAATGGTGCAAAACAATGGGGTACAAAGATACAGAAGAGAGAATCATTATTTCCCTAACTTCAAAGGCAAAATTTCATGATATTTATGACAAAGAATGCTGAGAACAAACACACTTTGCTACGCTTGTTGCCAATGGCGCGTGTCAAACTGTGCCTCTTTTCTCTATCCATGAGGTGGGTCTGGTGAAATAAAATGCAGTATTGTCATTACTCTACATGGGAAGGAAGCTGCTTTATACATATTTACTTCAGTGCTGCTCTCTTTTGGAAGTTGGAGAATGAATGAAACTGCACCTCCCCAGGTATGTCTGACCGTAATCATAAGAAAGTGTTCTGCTTGGTCTCAGTGCATCTGCTACATGTTGATATGTTTCTCCCTCCCCTGCTGAAAGTTAAAAAGAAAGGATGTTAAAGAGCTTCTCTCCCTGGCTGTTCCTTTCACTTTACTTAAAACTCCACTGGGCTATGCACTACCAATTCAGACTAGAGGAAACAGGCAGAAAGCCTTGCAATTTTGAGCTGCTAATTTGAACATCAGAACACAGGAGCTGACCTCCTAAATGCTATGCACTCCCAAGTTGCCCTGTTTCGTCAGGGGAGTGATTATGCTCAATAAGGTAGGTTTGCTTCTTTCCCCAACCCTCTCTGGCAGACTGTTGTTGCTGCTATTGCTGATGCATGGAACTGAACAGTGTATACATCACATACACACACAGAGAGAAAACACAGAATAAAAGAAATGCTATTGAAAAGGTAAAAGATTATGCAACTCTCACTGGGCTGTGAACAACAACACAGCTTAAGACCTTGTGGATAACACAGTGCTTTGTGCACTTTCTGTTAACTGAACAAACATAGCTGATGGGGGGAGCACTAAACTAGGGGTCACACAGTGAAGTATCTATTGCCCTCAGCCAGCTATTAGATTTCTTGGAAGGCTACTTTGTAAATGCAACCAGAGTTAGAGAAACAGGCCAATATTTCCATTGACTGGGGACATTGCCCCCAGCTAAGAATTCTACCCCCACCCCAGTGAAATTTCTCTTAAGTCCACAAATTTCTAGCACCACAACAACTACAAACTTCAGGAGATCATTTTGAAATAAGTTTAGGCATCCAAAGAAAAGGGGTGAGCAAAGTTAGGGGAATGCAAGAACAACAAATAGCAGAGTTCTAGGTATGAATATTTTTCAGTCTCTCTCTCTCTCTCTCTCTCTCTCTCTGCAATGCTAGAAACCTGAGAACTGGAGGAAAGTTTCTTTGGGGGCTGAATTCTTATTTTGAAGTGGACAGCACCTTCCTTTTACACTCCTGTAGTTACACCCTAAGCCAGCATGGTGTAGTGGTTTGGGCATTGGACTATGACTATGGAGACCAGAGTTCAAATCCCAGTTTGGCCATGGCAACCCACTGTGTGGAAAAATACACTCTCTCAGCCTCAGAGGATGGCAATGGCTAACCCGCTCTGAACAAATCTTGCCAAGAAACCCCCATGATAGTTTCACCTTAAGGTTGCCATAATTTGGAAATGAATTGAAGGCACACAAGTGCAACAAAAAAATTACACTCCTGGTCTTCCCTGAAAAACAACATCATAAGCAGTTATAGGTGCATTATGTGGCCACAGAGGCCACTTACCCTCCAGCTTTCCATATTTGGCAGGAACAATCCCGATTCTCTGTTGCTCCATCTTTTGGCTGCTTTTATTATGTCCCATTTTCTCTGTTTTCCTCCCATTTTGTTCTCAGCTTACTTCAGTTACGACAAAGCCAGTTCAAAGTGCAAAACTAGTTTGCACTCAATTGCACCCAATAGCTGTACAGTTCGGAGGGGGGGGGGAATCTGGCTGTTCCCACTGCACTCAGGCAAAAGCAAACTGCCGCAGCATTTCCTAGTTTGTTCATTCTTCCTCATTAATGAGGATTGCTTTCTTGACCACACTCTGATGTTATTTGGCCATGTTTGTCCCAGTTTTCATCTGTGAAATGTTGGAGAGCATGATGCCATCCCTTTGGCACCTCCTTTTCACTTCTCAGTTGGCAGCTGAGTGCTGAGTTCCTTCCCAGGGATAAAATTTGCCCCAGAATCCACAGTTGTGAACCCTTTATCTGTTGCATCTATCCCGTACTATGTGTTCTGTTGAAGTATTTAGGAAGCTTGCAAATGTAATAGAAGTGAGCCCTGACCAGCTTGAAACAATTTTATGGTCCCAGTTCTGACGTTTTCTTGTTTCTGTTCTTTTTTTCCCCTCTCCTTATGCTGCTGCCACCATTCCTCTTAGAGGCAGATTTACTGCTTTATCACACTAGGGGGCAAACAGGATTTAAACAAGAGTTAAACAGGAAATGCCCTGTGTTTATCACAGGACGTTTCCTGTTTAACTCTCATTTAAATCCTGTTTGCCCCCTAGTGTGATAAAGCAGCTAGAGACCATTATTTATGCTAGTCCTCTTATAATGCACTTTTGGGGGAATTGTCTCTTGTAAGCTTTAACCTGTGAGAAATGCATTGCTCCATATTTTTATCCCGGGGTTTTCACTGGCTGATTTATATCCCATCCTCCATGCAAGGGAGTGTTAACTAAAACCAGTACAGACTCCTTTCTTAAGCCACTTGACCTGGACTTTGATCTATGCTTGTGTTGATTGCATCTTTCATAGTCTGTTTCTTAAGTCTGTTATTCCCAGTAGCAAGTGGGGAAGTGCCATCAACCAAGAGTTTTATACACCCTCACCTTGAACATAATAAAGCCATTCACATGTGTGTCTAGCATCCTTAGTCCATGTGTAATCTGTCCCATTTGAGAAAGACATGTATGTTGATATATGGAGACTTTACATGGTATATCACAATTGTTTTCCGACTGCACTGATAACCTGGTTCTAAAATGATTTTGATAAGCCATGTGGCACAGATAACTGTTTGCATACAGATAAGGAAGGACTGGATGCAAGACTGATACACAAGCAGACACAAGAGACCTTAGACAAAATGGAAGAAGCAACAGCATTGGCAAAACTTTGTGTGATCTTCCCATGGATGGTTGTTAGTCAGTGTTAGTCAGAAGGAAACACCACACATCTTTCATCACCCCAAGAGTACTCTGTCTACACCAGTCTTTGAAACATTATCCATAGCCTTTTAGTGTTGGAAGAAATTTGGGAACTTGTCATATCACACAATTACAGCACTGTGATTCTACTTTAACTGCCATGGCTGTCTCCAGGGGTTTGTAGTTTAGTCAGAGGCATGAGAGGAGTTCTCTGGCTGAGAATTTTACATACTTCTTGCTAAAGTGTAAATACCCAGTTTCCATAGGATGGAATGGCCTTCAAAGTAGAATACAGTGCTATAATTGTATAGTGTGAAAGGGCCCCTGGTGTTAGTAAAGATTTAGAACTGAGGCAAAGGACCCAATAAGGGAATACATGCGCATCCAGATGTTATTGGATTATTCCCATGCTCCATCATAATTGGTTGTGCTGGCTAGGGCTGAGTCCAAAAGCATCTGGAGGATCACACTTTCCCCAATCCAGCTATCAGGTAAAAGTCTGCCATTGAGGCTGCACTCCTATATGCCCATGGGAGTAGGTGCTATTGAACACGAAGAACCTTCTGAGTAAACATAGTGCAGTCTTGATAATATTCCCCTCTATCTTAATGGGTCCAGGTTTTATTTGATATGCCCTAGCTTTGAGAATGATAGCTTTTTATTGTTTTTCCAGTAGCTCTTTATTTAATGTAACTTATCATTATGAATTCATTTAGTATTGATTGCAATAACTCTCTGATAATAAAGAATTAATTTGGCATGCTAGGTATGTCATATGCATTTATAAAAAATTCTGAAGTCATTCAGAATTAATTAATATGGTGCAGTTATATTGCATTTGTAATTTCACTGTATTTTAATACATCTCTCTCTCGCTCACTCCTCCCCTCCCCTCCAGGTTACAGCCCACTCATGTAATGTATGTGCTTCGGGGATTTCTTCATTTGTATGGAAAATGTTTCCAAGAGTAACTAAAATCTACAAATGTCATACACTTGGGTTTCCTAATGTCTATGTGATAGTGAAATGGTTTCTAATATTCTAGGAGTGCTGAGGGACATGGAGTCAGCGAGAGACATGTTGAAGCAACTGGATTGGATAGGTTTTCCCACCTGCTTGATGGGTCTGAGGCGAACAAAGGTAATTTAAAACTCTCCATTCTCAGATTTCCCCCTAATCAAACAAGAAGACATCTGTACTGATGGAGATAGAATCTGAAATTACCTGCTGGTTCACGTTCTCTGCAGAAATGTCAAAATACACTTAGAGTTAACTGAGAGTCAGTGAAAAGCAGGTACTTTCATTAGACACCTTGTCTTATTGTATCAGTTGCAGATGGCATGTCAGAAATGTCTCCGTGGTGTTGGATCTAATCAAGATGGAACATGACATTAACTGATATCATCATAATGGATGGAGATGGTAATTACAATGTGGCTAGGATGTAGTGAGGAAGTGACTTTGTTTTTTAGTTAGAGAAAACTATAGAGTTTGGACTCGCATTAGACCTGTGTTTCTCAAAAGATGGGCCAGAGCCTTGAAGTAAATTATGGAAGATGACTTAATTAGGTGATTGGCTTTAGACTGGATGATTCCAAGAAGTGATATGTTATCAGGAATCTTTGGTGGCTTAGCAAAAAAGCCTTTTTGTTGGAATGTCTGCAAGAAACACTGAAGAGTTTGGATATTCTGTTTTCCTGGCTTAACTCTCCCCCCAAACCTGACAGAAACATTATTTCAACTATGCTCTGATAACCAGCAGAAGGGACTTCCTTCTCCCCGTGCAGTTGGGGGTGGTTTTAGCATTGTGGCAATAGTGTGAAATCTAGGTAGCTGTTCCATATTCAAAATTTCTACTTAGTCACAATTTTGACAATATTGCCACAATCATAACTTTCCCACAATCTAGTTTATTGAGCATCAACAGCATGGAAAGAAAGAGGTTGATTCTGTTGGTGACTGGAGCATGGCTGAATGAACTCTATGTCAGGTTTGGCTGGGGTAGTTGAACTAAGAGGAGTTACTTAGTTAAGTATATTTAACTAAGTAGGTGATAAATGAATTCTGGCCATCATAAATGAATAAATGTAAATTTACTTCTCACTAAGCATCAGTGGAATGCAAATCCCTACCAAGGCAGTTATGTTCAAGAGACAGGGAGGGAGGCAGAATTGTTTGGCTGATGTGGTAGAGATAAAGGGGAGCAAAGTTATGTTTGGCCACCTAACTGGTGTCTGACAGGTATGGCAGAAGGCCTTGTAGAAATTTCAAGGACTATCACAATGACCTGGAAGTCAACTGTGCAAGGTGGCCTGGCATGTTTCCATGTGCAAAGGAGGAAAATGTAGAACTACTTGTGTAACTGGGGTATTCCCAAGGGTTGGGTCGCAGTAGAATCCTGGCCTTGGTAATTAATTTAATAAATAAGGAACTACATATAATTTCAAAATCACTATACAATAGGAAAGCCACGTTAAATGATGTAAAAACAGTTAGAACACACAAAATGTTAATTCATATCATACAAAAGCTTTTCCAGCCTCATGACTAACTCAAGTTTTCCTTGAGGTGGAATTTCACAGGTGGAGGGATGCATGTTACCCACTCACCCCCCAGTAAAAATACTGTACATTACTTCACTTTGACTCCCTCACTCTCCCTTTCTCTGTACAAATAATATATTAAAACTTATATGACAGTTTCATAATATTGAGGTGACAATATATATGATGCCCTACAAAAGTGATATCCCAGTACTATTACAATGTGATAATACTATTACAATAATGTTACATTTGCTCCCATTTCAAGGAATATATATATTGATAACCAAAATGAAATGTTACCTAGATTTTTGTTATACAAGTGAATCTTACATCTCCCCAAATATTTTGTATTATTACAAGCTCTCAAATATAAGTGCCTCTGGTGACATGTAATTCTATATATTTCCCTGTTTGTTGTCTCTTGCAATTCTTGCTGTTCTCTGCAATCACCTTTTCCTAATTTAAGCCAGACATTATCATAACCACCCATAACTATCTGCCATCCCTTCAGCCAAAGCTGTGAGGCTGCTAACTGACCTGCTCATAAACTCAAGACACATATACACCCTTAAAATTAACACAGAAGATGTCATAAAGGTGAGCAGGAGTTCTCTATTTGTGCTATTGAAAGCAATAATGAAGATTTACAGTTGTTCAATACTGGAAAGGATTTCCCAGAATGCTGACTAATTTAATAGCTTTGGCCTTCATTGATGCATCACTGTTCTGAAAACACTGGTTTATTAATAAATAGATCCATTGGAGTGGAAGATGGTAACAGAGCTGGAAGAGAAAGACATGAGTAAAAGGAAAATAGAAAGCAAGGAGCTGCTGAGGGCAGGGCGGTGACAGACAGAGTACTGTTCTTGGCCAAAGAAATTTGTCTTGGGGGTTAACTTCAGGACTGACAGAGAAATGGAAGTCTATGCAATGAAAACATTTGAATGTGGAGTTGAAGGCTTTCATGGCCAGCATCCATAGTTTTTTTGTGGAGCTTTTGGGCTATGTGGCCATGTTCTAGAAGAGTTCCTTTCTGACGTTTCGCCAGCATCTGTGGCTGGCATCTTCAGAGAATGATAGCCTGGAAAAGGATTGGATATATATATATCCTGTGTGACCCTGGGAAGGAAAGAGTGATTTGCAAATGTATTGTTCTGTTGCTAATGGCAGTCCTCAGGGTGGGAGGATATGCAAACAAAGATTAATGTCTGCTAACTGGTGCTCATTGTCTGCTGGGAATACCCTGGCCTTAGGCTGTTTCTCATTTGCATTGGTTGAGTCTTGACCTTGCTGTCCTTCAGGACATTTGAAGATGGGAAGAGATGCTGCAGAAGGCTGAGTAAAGATGATAGCCTCACTGTCAAATCCTCTGCACATTTATGCACTCCTTGCTCAGTGAAGCACATTCCCAAGTAAATGGAGAAAGCTTAGGAGCCTCACTCTCACCCAAATTTTCTAATTTTCTGTGGTACTTACCACCAGCAAAATGGTTTGAGTCACATTTCAAAGCTGTGGTGGAAAGTTTATATTTCTATTTATCTTGTATCACACCTTTCCTTTTATATGCTCATAGAATCACACATCATCATCACCAAACGTTATCCTCACAACCACCCCATGTTGAAAATTAGGCAAAGAGGCAGTGACTGAATCAACAGTGAGGGATTTGTGGCTGAATGTGGGTTTCAATTTGATTTTCACCTAATACTCTTCTCATCTAGACTTCCCCAATTGGAGAGTTGACACTTTTGGATTACAACACCCAATAGCCCCAGCCTGCAAAGCCAATGGTTAGGGCAGAAGTTAAAGCAAAAAACAAGAACAACAAATCAGGTTAGGAAAGGCTGCACTAATTGTTACACTACACTGTATATGTAAATATTTACATATTTTGTTCCTGCATGGAAGAATGAATTTTAAAAGAAATCTCCCTGCACTGTAGGAAAATGAGGATTTTTATAGCTTTTACTATTCATCCTTGGGCTTTGTAGGGGAAATGTGTTTGTGAAAAAATACATGTAGTTTCCCTGAGCAGTAAACTTGCCCCTGGATAGAAAGTGATCATTTTGTACAAAACTGAATTTAATATCTTCTGTTCAGGGATTTGTGCAAATAGTGTAAATTTGTATAAACTCAATGCAATTACACCAATATCAATTTCCCGCACAGGAAAAAAAATGCACATAGTTTTCTTTCTTTGATTTCTGAACAAAACCCACTATTTTTGTGCAGGAATCAGTGTATTTTGTACAAAACAAAACACATTTTTCTGCCTGAAACACTTTTTGTGTATGTGAGTCTGAACAGGAAAGCCCCCCCCCCCCCATTCAAAATATGAAGAATTTCACAGCTGGTCTCCTTTTTTCAATGTAATACTTGGAGTACACATACTTTCTTTTTCCTCCTGGGGATGTAAGTATGAATGAGCATTGTTTGCATCCATCATTACCTTGAATAGGTTGGACATAACCCTACAAATTTCTTTTAATTTTTATTCTTCCATCAGTTTTAGCAATTTTATTTTTTGAACACACACATTTACACAGAGAGAGAGAGAGTCCTGCAGTATTCAAATACAGGATGTAAAGGTTTCACTGCTAAATGGAAATGGTATAACAGAGAAGGTATGACAGAAACAGTGATGCCACTGAAATGTTACTTATATTAGGCAGGAGAAGGAAGTTTCAGCTACAATTTTTAACTTCTTCATAGTGTTCCCGATTCTAATGCACATGGACATAATGCTGCTGACAACATAAGTCCAGTTTCATTTCTCTGGAAAGTGAGAAATGGAGGACAACTAATAACATGAGCGGGCCTCTGAATCTGATGGAATGTTATTGCATTTCCAGCAGCCCTGCATAATCCATGTTGAGGGATATAGAAATGCAGGTATAACAATATCTGGAGGGCCAAAGTTGCCCATCCTAAGTGCATTGATTAAGTAAAAAACAACACAATTTCAGTCAGTCCTTTGTGCTCTGAGAACTATTGGTGTACAAACTTTTCTAGGGTAGAAATCACTGTCAGGAAGAGATATGTTAAATTGGCAAAAGTATCAGCTCTAGTGGGAGTAAAAAGTTGCCACCTTTTTCCTGGTATGTCATCTTTACCCCTTTGAGCAATGTGCTTAGGTAGAAATTTAGTAAGTGAAGTTTTGCATAGCACTTAACTGAACTAGAAGGAGAAACTCATCTGTTCCTGATGGATGTTAGTAAAACTACAGGAAATTTGCCAGAGAAGAGGAGGAGGAAGCGGAGGAGGAGGAAAGAAGAGAAGAAAGACAAAGTGAGAAGGAAGCATTTTTTCCCTAAAAATAAAACAAATTCCTTAAGTTTAGATTGTATATATAGATAGAATTGGTAGGGAAAGGCAAGAAATGAACATCCTTCTCTTCTCACCCCTTTTAAAGCTGAGCTCATGAAGCAAAGTCCTGGGTTATGTGAGCAGTTTTTGTCTGTCCCCTTTCAGTGCCAATATTTGCTCAAAGGCTTTAATTGCTTTAGACAAACCGATTTCATTCCATGCATCATTCTCTCCTTTTAATGTGTAAATTACATAGGATTTGACTCTGATTATATTGATATAATTGCTTGTCTTCACATGAAGCACAAGGCCACAATCTGGGAAGGACCCAGTTAAGAAGAAACAGGTGTGAGCCTCCCCGAATGAAAGCTTCCCACACAGCCCAGGCCCACCGAACAAACTTTTGATGTTTGTCACATTTTATTTGGATATAGCCAGCCGGTGGCTGTTACTGCTTTGTGATTTTTCTCAGGGGGGTGCCTGCAGCCAAACCAGAGCTGCCTCTGTGATCTTGTCAGATTTCACAAGGTAAGCAGTGTCAAGCCTGGTTAGTACATAAATGGGAGACCTCCGGGGGGGAAAGTAATATCCTGATGTTGCAGGATCCAGGGAGAGGGGGGTACAGCAGGAGGGATCAGACATCCAGTGCGTCACTGCCTTGAACAGATGTCATGGTGCAGAAATAAAAGAGAGAGAGAGACATAGTGTGTGTCTGGGATGGGGGGAAGCTAAAAAAAAAATTGTTTGCATACTCTGTGCCATTAAAGACAATAGCTTATCTATTTCTGTAGGATCAGTTCAAGGTTGCCAGTGTTTTAGTTTTTAAAATTGCTCCTGATCCTCTGGTTGGAGCAGTTGTTTTAACTGATAGAACTATTATTCAGAGGCATAGTCATGTTAGTCTGGAATATCAGTATGCAAAGAGATCTTGCAGCACCTTTGCCACTAACTGTGTGAAATAAGTTGTTGTATAAGCTTTCATAGACTTGGTCTACTTCCTCAGATCTGAAAATGGTTGACCTATCACATGTTTGTGTTTAAATCTAGTGTTAGAAGCGGAAATGCCATACCAAAAAGACAAAGATTGCCAATTGTATTGTTATTCCCACATTTAAGCCTCCCCTGCTTTTAAAATGATCATATTTCTATGAATTTAACATCAACCTGACATACTAGCTCAGCTCGGTCAATGACTCAGTGTTGGTGGGAAAGCTTTGTCAGTTTAAACATATCTAAAGACCCTGCACAGCAACTCTAGAAGCAAAGTTCACTGCAGTTTAACATTTTTATGTTATTGAGACCTTACGTTTAACATGCTTTGTTCTGAGGACACAGAGTAAAGAGCAACATTTAAAGACAGTGGCTAAGTTTTCTGACATTGGTAAACCAGAATTCTGGAAAATCTGCTCACTTTTTCCTGGTCTTCCTCCCAGTGATCAAATGTTAATGTGATCAAGAGTTTAGATTTCCTGACTTGTTGAATGCTTTCACAAGCCAGGATAATAAACCAGGATGCTTTCTTGGCTTATAAATCCTGACTTATTTTGGGGCATCCCATTTGGGAGCAACAAGCCAGGAGCTTCTGTTTGAGCATTGCAAGTATGCTTTCAGTTGAGCTGTTCTCACTGGTGGGAGAAGCCAAGTAGTCCTGCTTAGGCTGCACCAAAAAGCAGCTCATTCATGGTAAGCCAAGATTCTCTGGAATTTTGGCTTACTATCACATGCTAATGCAGCCACTGTGAACTTCTTGGATAAAAAGCTCAAATATTTGAAGAGATGTTGTATAGAAAATAAAGCAACTTGTTTTCTGCTGCTCTAGAGGGTAGAACCTGAACAAATTGGTTCAAATTACAGGAAAGGAGATTTCAATTGAACATTGGGAGGAACTTCATGCTAGTAAGAGTTGCCTGACAATGGAGCAAGCTGCCTTGCAAGGTGGTGGATTCTTCTTCGTTAGAGTTGTCAAGAAGGCTATCTATCAGGGATTTACCTATGGATTTGTTCCATGACAGAATGTTGGAATAGATCAGGGATCCACAAAATTTTCCCTCCAGATGTTTTGGACTTGAACTCCCAGAAGCCCTAGCCAGCTTGGCCAACATTCAGTAGTTGTGGGAGCTGAAGTCCAAAACATCTGGAGGACCAAAGTTTGGGAAGCACTGGACTAGATAACCCCAGGATACTCTTGAGCCCCAAACTATGGAGATTACTGCACTATGCGCTTATAGTGCTGCTATTCCACTTTTACTGCTCTGGCTGCCTCTTGTTGCATTCTGAGGCTTGTAATTCAGTGAGGCCTAAGAGCAATCTGGCTGAGAATTTTAAATGCCCCTCCTTAAACTGCAAATTTCAGAATAAAACAGGATGCAGCCAGGGCAGTTAAAGTGGAATGGCAGTGCTATAAGAGTGTAGTGTGATAATCTAGTCAGGCTCTACAATTGTATAACATCCATTATATAATGAATTAGGATTACCATATGCCAGGTTCCTACTTAATGAGAAAAGAACTCTGGAGAATGACTTATCCATGTAAAACGAACCCTTTCATGCTACACAAGTATAGTGATGATTCCACTTTAAGTGCCATGGCAACATCCTATAGAATCCTAGGATTTGTTGTTTGAAGAGGTACTAGAGGAGCTCTCTGGTTAAAAATTCAAAGTAGCCATCCTTAAACAGCAAATCCTAGGATTCCATAGGATGCTTCCATGGCAGATTAAGGTTGCTGTCATACTTGCACAGGTGAATATATTTCTTTAGATAATCTTGATATGAGACATATTTTGCATGTATATACAGAGAAAGCAATACACTCGTCCCTCCCCGTTCACAGACTTGGAATCGGTGGTTTTGGTCCTTCATGGACAGCAAGCGAAAAGGGAGAAGATGACACATGCGCCCATGGCATGACTGTGCCACCATTAAAACCAATGAGGTTTGAATATCCACAATATTTCTGATTAATGAGGGGGCTGGAACAGTTCTCCTGTGAATCGGGAGGGAAGACTGTAGTTACAAACAACTGTCCCAAGTCCTAACGCTTTTTATTAAAACATACTTTTGCCAGGAAGCTAGGATTGGTCCCAGTTTCACATCATGGGGTAAGTGGTTTGCAGCTGCAGGTGAAACTGTAAGCTCCTGTGTACAATCACCTTTAAAAAAAAACCACTCTGCATCTTATGTGCTTACAGTGGGATGCAACTTAAATTGTGGTTTTGATAATTAAGTGAGAGGGTTAATATATTCAGGTCATGGGGATGCAATGCTTTTCTTAGTTTATCAACTAGGTGAGCTTTGAGAAGGAAGGCATGGGGCCTGGGAAGGAAGTGGTGTTTATATTTAAAATTCGAGATGTAACAAGGAACATCAAGGAAGTCATACATGACTACAGATCACAATAACATTCCTTAAGAGAAACCCTCCAGCACTGCATGCTGCACAAGCCTAGGGACTGATTTTGCAAGCTCGATAGCACTGCACATCCATGAGCATGATTTAGCCCTTGGAGACTTGCTCAAAATGATGTTAAAAGCCTGGAATCAAAGTAATACAAAACCACAACAAAAATTGTAAGGGCCTGCAGCCAGATTACCTCAGGCTGAGATTGCATCAGGCATTCTCAACGAAGCTGGGTCACTGCTCCATATGGAGGCCGCCAGTGCAAATTCAGGTGCGTGGAGAAGCTATGCTGCTGATCTCTCCTCATTTCAATGCTATCACAAAGTGTTTGTGTTGTCTTAAATAGCTTTGTTTTTAATACCATATCTCAACAGCAAATTATTTCTCAATGTTCTGTCTCTCCATCAACCCACCCACCGAAAAAGAGCAAGGATCCTGAAAATAGAAAGCTAGGGTGTATCTAATACTCCTGGAAGCTTTCACTAAAAATTTAAGAATGTGTGTCTGTGTGTGTGTCAGAAATTGCTGTCAATCTGTAAAGTAGAAATATGACAATACTGTAATCTGTAGCTTGGAGGGTGATGTGAAAATAAAAAGAAGAAAGTATAACCCATGTATTTTTTTTAACGCAGCTCTATGCAATCTGCCTCTAAGGGTTAGCCCATTCATTACATAGAAACAGGTATCTCCTGTAGACAGCAGATTTTTGATGTCATGAAAAGATAGCAAATTGTGTAGTGATTTAGGGGCTGTATTGATTGGGTGAAGGGACAGCAGGGTTCTGCCCCTTTTCACCCTGGTTTAGGGCCACAGCAACCATATGCCGCAGCCCCGTTCTGCCCTTTGGAGGACACAAAAAGGAGCAGCAAAACCCAACGCCTTCTTGCACACTGTAAAGGGCACCATATCCACCATGGCATGGTGTGATGATGCCCCTTCTGCGCTGTGCAGTTTGGGCACTGTGTCAGAAATGTGTCATCATGGCACTCATGCCAAAATGCCACTCGGGCAGCAGCATAAGGGCTTGGAGCATGCAGATGCTCGGCCCTCTACCCACAGGCTGGCACAAAGTCTGTATGACCCCTCAATTTATTGTTCTTATTTTCCTTTTACTGGCAGGGTAGGAAAAGATATTTGTGAACTTTTCTGCTTATGTAACAGAACAACAGGGTTGGTTTTAGCTCCTTTAACCTGGTGTAAAGTGGGGGATTTCTTGCTCTAGCTCAGCTAGAAAATGTCTTGGGCCAGCCTTGGGGGCAGGTGGGCAGCAGAAGGCCTAGTATCCCAATCCCTAGCGATTGCCATTTCTTGGGCAAAGAGCATATTTCAAGAAGAAAATGCATGAAGTCACAAGGCATTCTCTAATGGGGTTAGGCTGGAAGGGGCAGTGCAGAGGTGGTATTGTCAAAATACGCCTATCCCAGCTTCAGTATCCAGAGAGGCATAAACCTCTGAGGTTCCCAGCTTTCATTTATCTGAGCATCTTTAACTTTCTACTGATTTCATGGTATAGGGAAGTGACCTCAGGCTGTAAGAGGCCCCTGAAAACTACTTTTGAAGCCATTAAGCCTTCCACCATTTTCCCAAAGCCCCTTTCCCCATTTTTAAAAGAAAATTTGGGGGCATTTTTTGCTGAAAATTCCCCAAATGTATGAAAACACATGAAAATATCTCATCACACACACACACACTTAGAAGATCATCACGCTAGGGCTTATCGTTTGTGAATCATCCCTGGATCGTTGTATGAAAGCCTGGCATGCTTCCACAGCATCATGGAATCATCAGCTCCCTCTATCTCCATTTCCCTCTTCAGTCCCTCTCAAAATGGCAAGGTGATTTTATTTCTGGCTGCCATTTTGAGAGGGCCTAGAGAAGAAGATGTAAATATTTCAGCTTGCTCTTGGGAGCAGCCCATGGGGAGGGAGCTTGGGGGGGGGGCATAGCCTCTGATCACCCTTGCTATAGGCCATAACAGGATTTTTAATATGAAATGACTGCAAAACAAGTGTTCTAACTCACAGAGGTCACAATGTCAATTTATTCCACATGCATTAGAACAGGGTGGTCATCTACAGTGTGTCCAGAGACCAATTTTCCCAGCTTCCTGAGGAGTGACCCCCCCCATTGCTATCACACTGCCACATTTCAACAGCAATCAGGAAAAGTCAAGTTAAAGCATGTGTTTTGCTTCCTTTAAATGGCAGTTCCCTGGCTTGCTGCTGAAATTCAGTGACAAACTGCTACAAAATGCTTACATGAAATGGGGTTGTCCTGATTTGTTGTCAAATTTCAGTGGTGCCTGGGGAGGGCACATCTGTGGTCTGGGCTAGCACTCACAGAGTATGGGAATAGCTGGTACTCTGTGTGGGTCAGTGTTGTGTAGTAACTGTGTGTGCTAGTAGTTCTACAGGAAAATCCCAGTGGACTAATGGACTAAATCTCCATGCTACTACTTCTATAGGAAGATTTAGTGGACCTTAGCAGATGATGCAATCATTTCCCACCTTACTACAGGGACATAGCTAGATCCTTCTCTAATTCCCCCTCCGATCACCACCAAGTAAAGATGGCTGGGGTATGTGTGCAGTGGCTGTATGGTCTCAGGAGTGGTTTTGCAGAGGAAAGAAGGGAATATGCGGAGTAATGGGGAGTGGCATTGCAGAGGAATGAAGAGAATACTTTCCAATGAGACTCTCCCAGACATATTCATGTGTAAGACAGACGTCTGTATGCATATGCCACTGATATGATGCCAGCTTCTCTCTCTCTCTCTCTCTGTGTGTGTGTGTATGTGTGCGCGCGCGTGCACAGTGGAGAGAGATGTTTGCAGTAGGGATTGAAAGAATATTCCAATATATTAGAAATATGATTTTAATAATGTGTTTCTTAAATTTGGGAAACCTTGATGAGAATTCTGAACTGATGAGAATCTTCACATTTCAGGATCTATTCTATGAAAAAATTGCATATGGGGTTTTTGTACAGACAGCAGAATTTTCTGCATAGAAAATATTTCTGTGCCAAAGAATGTGGAATCTTGTGCAAAAATTCTGTTTTCTATTAAAAGAAAATCATTCCATGTGCAAAAAATAAAATAAAAAATGTACAGAATATATCATAAAGTAGAGTAATTTTAAAAATAGGAAACAACATTTTTCTGTACTGTAAGTAATATTTTGCACGGAAATATTTCTTACACAAATATTTCTTGAGAACTTCCTGAAGTAGGAAGAAAATTGTTAAAAGGACTCACCACTTCCTTTGAGAAAGTAATTAGTCAAGAATTACATTCCTGGTTTGCAGAGATGTATAGTCTGGGATCACTCCCTCTATGCCAAGCAGCTGGACTCCTCTATCCTTGCATTTGTCTGTCACATGAAAGTTCTATACAAGTGCTGGAAAACAATATGGTTCATGGTTTCACATGTGGTGGACATGTCCTATGGTTGCTCAATTTTGGGGAAAAATACACCTCACAAAATGTGAAATCATGGATATATCGTTTGACTGTTTACTGGAGATATATCTACTTAATCTGGTACAGGTTATACAGAGAATAAATCAGAAAAGGATATGGAAGGCAATTTTAATTATGGTGACAAATGCCAGAATATTGCTGGCTAGAAAATGGAGAACGGCAGAGATACCTACTATTGATGAATGGTTATATAAAATGATCGAAACAGTAGAATTGGACAGAATAACAAATGAAGTAGAGGGCAATTGTGATAGTGAAACAAATGAAGACTGGAATTTAATGATTGCATATATCAGGAAAATTATGGAATAGCTAATCTTATTTTATCTTTTCTGTATAAGTTGAAATAGAGAAGCTATTGTACAGTTAAAGGGAAAAATTATGCGCATTGATAAGTATTATATATGTTTTGGTTGGAATTAATCTGGGATGTACTGAATAATAAGCATCTTGTTTGGGGGAGGTGGTGGGTATGAAAATTTGATATTTATTTGCTGTATTTTTTGTACTTTCGATAAAAAAAGAAAAGAAAAAAAGAAAACAAAACATGATGTTTAGAACTAGAGTTCCCAACAGCCCTAGGCAGCATAGCCACTGGAATGGAATATTGAGAGCTGCAGTGCAATGATATCTGAAGGGCCACATGATTCCCACCCCGCTTCTACCTGTACACACCAAAGCGTATACATAGGGATAAATCTGGCTGCTTAGTCTCAACTGTAATTATCTTACTGAATCAAATTGCTAAATGGTATTTCAAAATTTATGTACATTCCATTCATTCACCAGGGTCATCTCGTGTTGAAGCTACCAACTGGATTTTGCCCATTGATCTGTCCTTTTGAGGGGAGACCATATCTAAACAAAGCACCCACTTCACTTGGTGGAATTCTATATACATATATTCTACATATGTATAGGAAAGCTAGTGTGGTGTAGTGGTTTGAGAGTTGGACGAGGACACTGGGTGATGGATTCAAATCCCTGCTTGGCATGGAAACCCTCTGGTGACCTTGAGTAAGTCACTCTCTCTCTGAGCTTCAGAGGAAGGCAATGACAAATCCCTTCTGGACAAATCATGCTGAGAAAAGCTAATGATAGATTTACTTTATGTTTGTTTGTTTATTGAATTTGTATCCTGCCTTTCTTCCATGATTCAATGTGGCTTGGTTGACAAGTTCTTTTTTTGTTTCATTGGCTGAAGTTTGGCTTGTTTGTGTTCCATCTTGACACACTTAGGAAGGGTGTGGGGTTGCCAATAGTCAGAAACAACTTGGAAGACATACAGAACAAAATGTAGGGACCTGTCATATGACAAGTAGTCATATTCATGGCAGGAGGAGACCACCCAGTGTATCACAATATGACTGCTTTCCTCACACACTCTTCATAAGTTCAGGATTTTCTGAACTTCTTAGTGTTGCAATGTGAAAACTACTGGTCCAACATGCCTTTTAACATTGATGTATGCTAGTATACCATATGATGTCACAATAGACCAGAGGTGATGTGGGTGGAATAGAAACAAGCTGAACAACAGGCAACAAAATTAAAGTGGACTTGTTGAAGATTTTCATACCTGGCATAAAAGTGGCTCAAATGCTCTGAAACATTCTGAAAAGGTAGAGGAAGTGCATGTGTCTGAACACCTGGTGTACTTGTTCCTCCATCATCATTCAATCATCACTCCCTCCTTTGCTTCCCTGAATCATTCCTGGGGAGCAGATTTCCTATGAATGCAAAGTTTGCATTCATAGGAAATCTGTTTTCCTTGTGACAATTCAGGGACACTAGAGGGATCGACAGTTGAATGATGATAGTGGAAGAGCACCAGGCGTTCAGACACATGTGCTTCCTCCACCTTTTCAGAATGTTTCAGTGATGTTTGAGGTACTTTTATGTCAGGTATGAAAATATTGGTTGACCTAGTGATGGTATTGTAAACTGTTAATCTCCTTATTATAAATAAACAGTCAGTTACTATATGTGCTATATTTAAATATATCTGCACATTACCAAAACCAGAATGTGGATACTTCTTTGAGATGATTTAATAGTACATTGAAGTGCCCATGCCTTTATAGATCTTCCCTAACCTAGAGATGGTAGGGATTGAACCTTGGACCTTTTTACATACAAGACATGTGCTCTATGACATCTGAGGGAGCCACACAATTCCCTGTGTTGGGTCATGACCCAGATCTGTAAAAATGTCTATGGATAAACGATGTTAACTAAGCATGAAAAATTGTATTGTAGAGAAAGACTGTGTCAACTTAACTCACTAGCCTAGATGGGCAGAATTCATATGTTTCTCTATGACTGAATATACTGCAGCAGTCAAAATTTCCAGGAATTTTTATATAGCTACAGTATTGTCATTTTACTTTGATGGCATTATGTATTCATATAAAGACTTGCTGCCTGAGTAAAAGGTATAAGCTTGTCAGAATGGAAATAAAATTATGTACATTTTCAGTGCAGACCTAAAATATTCCCATCAGATTATTCCCATCATTCTGCTATACTTCAGCATTCTTTTTTTAAAAGGTGAATTCATAATTAGGGCTTTTGGTAGCACCACAACAAAATGTTGTAGTGCTCTTTGAGGTGATGAACACTGAGGAAAAAAGGATGGTGGCCGTGTGTAGCCAAATCTAAGGATGAGATTTTATTTGTAGAATTCTTTATATCCTTCCTTCCTTCTTCTTTTGACCCGCTTCTGTTTTTGTTTTTTTTAAAAGAAAATCCAGGCTTATTTTTTGATTTACGTATTTCAAAGCTCACACAGCTAATGGAGGGAGATTTTGAACAGTGGGGGGTTAGCCTATTAAAATTCATCATGATTTCTCTTTTTCTGAAAAGGAGTAAACAAGAATCAATTTCCTTTCGTAAAGAAGTTGGCAGAGGTTTCGAGTTCACTGAGAGCAGACACTGGTGGACTCAACAAAATGTTTGCCAAAGAATCGAGAAATATCAAATTAGTCTTGCCTCTCTCTTTCTCTCTCTTTTGCTTTTGTCAGGATGTAAGTGTGTAATGGGGAGGGGGGATGCTGGAGAGACAGAGGGAACTGAAGAAGGACTGGAGCAGGGCTTGTGTGTGGGCAGAGGGAGGAGAGGATTACAAAGCTTTAGAATGCTAATGAGTCACAGTTAAAACTGGAAAGATACACAGCTCCTATAATTATCTGACCAAATATATGTAATTGTCTGTAGTGAACTACAGAGAAACTGTTAGGTTATAGCAAGGATCTAATTGCCTTGGAGGGTCAGTCAGAAACCTAAAGTGACCTCGGTTGCCTTCATCCCACTGTGCAGCTTTGCACGCTTTTTGATGGCATCCCAGCTCCTGCATACAACAAAAACCCTGAGACAATAAATGCATCACTTTCCTTCTCTTTGCACCTCTTTCAAAAACCATCCTGGGAGAGAGAGGGCGTTGAGTTTCCTCAAAACCCTGAGAGATTCAGGCTGCCAAGAAGACCCTCCTTCTCTTTGAAGCATCTGATACTGATACCAATGTTTTTGGTTAGTTTGGACGCTTAAAATGCACGTATTGCACATGGCTCCACAAAGTCTATGCTCTGTGGAGACGTATAGGCATGGGAGGAAGGGAGCCAAAAGGAAAAGTGTGCAGAGTGGCAGAAGGGGGTGGGGGAAACTCCAGTTCCTGGGAAGAAAACTGAAATATTATGTAATGAGTAAGATCTATTTCAGGCCTGGCTCTTTAAGAGCTGGGATCTTTCCACCAAGAAGAAGATTTTCATTTTAGACCAGAGTGGAGAATTTGGATTTTGTTTTCTTTTTGAAGTGGTGGGTGAGGGTAAGCAATGCTTTGCATTTCTTAAACCTAGAAACAAACCAAATTGTCTTTCAAAGCAAGCTGTTCAACCCAGTTTTTTCTTCCTCCCCTGTTGTAGGGTGATACATCCTGGGGCAAATGGTGCATTTTAGGTTTAGGCTTGTTTTTGTTGTTGGTATTGTTGTTTTTGTTGAAAAAATAAAAGGAGAAAGGGTGGCAGATCTCCCACCTTTTGTTTTATGATTAGGAAAGGCAATCATTTGAAATGCCCAGTGAACACTGCATCATCGGATTCATAGCAGCTTCTGCACAGTACTTTGTGCGCACAGCTCCTGCACACAAAACTCAACAAGATCATTGTGGAGAATGCATCTTCCTCCCTTTCCTCTCCCTCTTCCCTCCAAACCCAACATATCCCTTTTTCCACACCGCCTGTCAGGATTTGAACATGAAAGGGTTAAGTACGCTTCCTGGATCACAACCTTGGCCTTTATTGGCAAGGAGTTCCTCTCGCTGGACAATAGCCAAACCATATTCTTTTCTGATCTTCTAAACAATGTCTACCATGTTCACCCACATAATAAAGAACTCATGTCAAAACAGTCCGGAATCACTGCAGGACACCAAGAGAAGCAAATACTACTTTGACAGCTTCTAAGAACCATGCCATGATTGCCAGCACACAGTTGTGCAAGAAATACCACATGTTTATATGTTAGGCTGCTGATTTCTGTGTTCTAATTTGTTTCAGCCCTGTATGTTTTCAGCAATGATCTTTCCATTTAAAATTGCTAAAATAGGGATTTAAAAATCTGATGGTTTTAGCTTGGATTGTAGTGCTAAGTGAGCTGAAAATCAAATTTCTACATATGCTGTACATTAAGTCAAACTGGGCTAACACCCTTATATGTGAGTGTGTGCGCACACATTGGGGAGGGAGTCTCACACAGTCACATTTAAAGGGACATTTCAGTGCTGATTTTCATTTTTTTTTGTGAGATTAAAAGTGAAATATGTAACCACAAAGCTGGTTTATGTCATTCCCCCTGTTGGAGCCAGCAGTAATGCCAAAAATTAGATATTTGATAGGTTTGTGAGAGAAACAGATGCAGAACGGATGCCATTCCCACAATTTTTGCCTCCTTCTTATCTTTAAGCTGGAAAAAAACATTCCAGTTGGAGTATTTTAAAAATTAGAAAGCCATAATAATACTCAGAATAATAATAAAGCATAACCCAAGTTAATTTAAAACTAATGTGCTCCTCTCTATCTTGTGTGTGTGTGTGTGTGAGAGAGAGAGAGAGAGAGAGAGAGAACCTGTAAATCTGAAATGTGACTGCAAATTAAACAAAAGAGTACAGAAGAGACTATTTCCTTGCTAATGTTTGGGATTGTGCAAACTTGGCTATATCCCTCCATTTTCTAGCCTCATTTTGGAAGGTTTGGGGATGTACATTAAAGGTTTAAATGAAGATGAAACAAACAAACAAACAAACTCCCATATGTGCGTTCTCCCTCTCTCTCTCCAATAAACCTCACACAGACAGAAAAGCATTTTTTAAAAAAGTATTTTCTCTCTTTCTCGTGCTCTCTTTTTGTTTTGGAAGCAGTTTGTATATCCCTGTTCTTCTTTCTCTTTTCTCTTTTTTTATTTCATTCTGCCAGCTGTCTGCTAAACAAATCTAGCCAGGTGGGGCTTACAACCCATGACTAAAAAACTCACTAGTGCAGCTGTCCAGCTTGCCTGGAGGAAGAATTCAAACAAATGGCAGGAATGAAAAAGATTGGATTTGTTTTCAAGAAAGTAGCTACTGTACCTTTCTAGCTTCATTTTTGTTCCATTAGTTAATTCGATGCCTCCTAAGGTTTTTCCCTGAACAATGGGAAACCCACTTCCAGTATATTTTTGGTATAGTTTGGATTTCCTTAATATTTATAGTGTTGGACATTTTTTAAAAAAATAAAAATAAAAATATGTTGACTGTTTCATGTACTACCAAATGTAAAAATAATCTGACATCTTCCTGGGAAATTGTGAGTAAGCCTTCCTACAGCTTAACTAGATTTTAAAAAATATCCAGCATTTGAATACATAACTAGTGAAGACTGAGAGTTGGTATTGTCTACCCAGAAGCTGGGGGGACAGAACAGGCTTCCTTGCACTGCTTCATCAACCGACCTCAACTGTGATGTTCTAGTCAGCAAATGAGTGCTCCATTTTCTGTATCTTTGCTGAGAAATGCAGGAGGCTGTGCTGAAAACAACTGAATTGTCATTTGACCAGAATTCATTCTACAGGAGACAATTAGCATGCAACCCACTAAGCCACCTTTCCTTTATCTGTTATCAAATGCTGTATTTAGTTGCAGGGTGTTGTCTGTTCCTTGAAACTGCAGTTACTTTGGGGGGTCCTAAGATTCGTAGCATCCATTTTTTTAAAAAAATTGGGGAAAAGAAGTTTCTAGGCCTTGAAATGCAAGCATAGACTTGGTAGTGCAAGCCAGAAGATGTGTGTAAGTGTTTGACTGGGAAGGAAGAAAATATACTGGATTTCTGTGGATCAAGGACCAAATTTTAAGCACTCAGCACTTCTCTTTGCCCTGCCATTTAGTACTGAAAGCAAATCAAAGTACACTAAATAATTTTATGTGTGTGGACTACAACTATTTTATTCAAACTGGTCTAGATCTATTTTATCCGATTTCAGTAGCTTTCTCCTTATTGTAGGAGAAAACATATATTGCCATCCACTTTTTGTCCAGTATTCATACATTCTTAAATGTTTGGGGGAAATATTCTGTACAGAAACACACTAGGCTGCATGTGGAATGATTGCAGGTGTTTGTGTGCTTCAAAAAGAGTTTCCAGACCCACACTTTTTTGTTCCCCAAACCCCACATGTTTCTGAGAATTGTGTCTTTTGAATGAAAAACATGTTTGTTTGTTTTTTTGCAAATAATAATAATAATGAAAAAAATCTCCACCGTTTTTGTGCAAAACTCTATTTTCAAAACACATGTTTCTGGAAACATGGGCTGGAATTCTGTTGGGGAATTACAGATGTGTAAGCCCCATAGGCAGGGTGCTATTTGATGAGTTCTTTCCCAATCCCCTCCCCCTCCCATTCCTGATTTACTGGGCAGCAGCTGCTGCAATGGATGAGGGTCTGTTCCCATGATGATTGGGAAGCACCTGACTACTCGATTCCATCTTCTCTGGTGTGATTGTCAGAAGCAGGGTCCCTGTTGCAATTCCTCCTCTTGCAGGAGAGCGCTCACAGATCGAGGGAGAACCAACAGCGGGGTGGTGGTGGTGGAGGAGGACATTAGTCACTGAGGCTGCTACTATGGTACTTCCATGGTTCCTATGTACAGTATCCATGGGAGATCCATTCTGGAACCCCCTGTAGATACCAAAATCTGTGGGTGCTCAAGTTCCATTGTCTCCAATAATATATATAGCTGCACCACCATTGGGATCACATTCGCAGCTCCGGCCATGAGGGAAGTCCTCGAGAGGAGGAGGAACAAGATCAGCAGGCAGCGCCAAGTAGGCTAGGTGGGTGCCCACCATCTTGGGGGGGGGGGTTTGCCAGGCACTTGAGGGCACGGGTGGTCAAGGATGCCCACTGGGAGAGGGGCATGTGGTGCCTGCATTGCCCTCAGTCCTGGCTGACATATCCCCCTCCATACCCTGTGCCCCATGGAGCAGGTCTCATCAGTTCTGCTCCTACCAGCCAGGCAAGGGATGCCCAGGGAGCAGAAGGGGCCACAGGACAGTGGTAGGGCAGTGGAAAGAACTGGGAGTTGTCAAGGTGGGTGTCACCTGCTCCATGGGGCACAGGGGAGGGAAGCAGCTGGAAGGCCTGCAGCAACAGCAGTGCAGCCTCTGCTGAGGGCGCTGCAAACAGCCCTCACCCCTCTCCCATTGGCCACTGTCATCCACCCACCAGGCTGCCCATGCTCTCCAGTGCCTGGTAAAGCCTCCCTTGGGGCTGAGGGCACCTGCCTGGCCAGCCCAGTGCTGCCTGCTTTTCCTCGTCCTCCTCCTTTTGGGGCCTCCTCCTGCGGGATGCTAGTACAGCCACAGCCCTGAATGCAGTCCTAACAGCAGTGCAGCAGGGACAGATGGGCCTGTCCCAAATGATGGTGTGGCTGTGCATGCTGCCATTAGGAACAACTAAGGGCTTGCCATCCATGGATGCTGAAATCCATGGATAAGGAGGGCCCACTGTATTGTCTAAACTAAGAGTTATGTGGGAATTTTGAAACAATCAAGGTTGCATAAATCTAGGGTGTGCATTCGTAACTTCCAAACAGAATTTCACTATTCTGTGGGAAAAACAAAACCTTACATGTATTTCTGTACAGAAAAATTTTCTGATGCACTCCAGGATGCAAAAAAGTTCTCACCTCTCTGTTATTTCCTCCCACTCATTTCCTGTGGGTCAGGAAAGCCATTTTTAGCAGGGAAATTAATAGCACCCACATAATCTTTCCTTCCCTAATCTATATCTTGCGTTTATTACCATTCAGATCAATGACCTTTAATAATTTTAGCACAGAGGCCAGAATTCTCTCAATGAGTACTCCAGGGTGGCATTCTATTATGTCAGTGCAATTCACTTTTTGGAGCAGTGTACCATGGTCAAGCAAGTGATGGAAGCAGTGCTGGTATCTGTTGCCAGAGAAAGCTGCCCTGTTGGCTCTCAAATAGAGAGGATTCCCTTGATACTTCCCTGTCAACACTGTTCCAGTGGTGCCAGCCAGGAGGATCATGGTCAACATCTTTTAGAACATCCTTCTCCAACATGGTAGCGTCCATGTATTGGACTACCGCTGGCCATGCTTGCCTGGAGATTATGGAGAGTGTAATCCAAAACACCCAGAAGGCAGCAGGGAAACAGCATAAACAACTCTAGCTATGCAAGAAGATTGCAGCCAATTGAATGATCTGATTGGGTTCTATGAATTCTTAGCTATCTGTGCCTCTCCACTCTCCATATCACTATGAATGCACATTCTTTTGTAGACATAGGCTTTACATAAGCTATAGCATATGTGTATCCTTCTCTTGCTTATTTTGGTCCCATGTACTGAATACACTTCCTTGTTGTAGTTCATCACCTACTAAGGTTGTCTAAACCTTGTTGTAGATCACAGTCTTTGAAATTTTCACTTCCTTGTCACATCAAACAGGAAGAAGACTGAAGTCATTATTCAAGGCAAAAGACAGCAGCTCAGTTTTTGTATGTGAGGTTAGAACAGTGAAAGAGCTAGAGTGGTGTATTGGTTTGAGTGTTGGACTGGGACTCTGGAGACCAGAGTTTGAATCCCTGCTCAGCAATGGAAACCCCCTGGTGACCTTAGGCAAGTCGCACTCTCTCAGCTTCAGAGGAAGACAAAGGGAAAGGCAAATCTCCCCTGAAGAAATCTTGCCAAGAAAACCCTGTGAGAGTTTGTCTTAGGGTCACTATATGTTGGAAATGATTTGAAGGGACACCACAGCAACAAAGAACAGTGAAACATGCTTTCCTTTGGGCAGTTCCTCACAATGATACACTTCTTTTAGAAAAAAAAATTCACCATGAATAAGCATAATGGAGGCATGCTGGTTTCCTTTGAAGGGATACCTGCAGGAAGGGGAAGACAGAGCAGCAGGACTGGTTTTGGAACCATACGCAGATGTCAAAAAGTCCAATACAGAGTCAGGATTTTTTGGGGAAAAAGGACAATAAAATCATATTACTGTTTTAGTTGTTAGAATCACAACATACACTTTTACTGGCAATGGGGAATCGCTATAATGTGTGTCTGCTTGGTATCATTCCTAAGTTTCTCTAGCTTTTACACTGAAAATTATTCTAAGCTCTTACCTGCTCATTTCAATTCTGGTATGGTCTCCCGGGGAACAAGAGCTAGACTGTGTGTATTCAGCCTTATGAAGGTGCATTCTGTTCGTTTCTCAAGTGCATTCTCTGTCTGAACATGGCTATTACCTGCACAGACACTAGATAAATGCATGCCTTTTAGCCTTTGCTCATATGCACAGATAAATCAAGAATGTTGGAATCCTTGGTTAAAAAGGACTTTCAAGTTAAAACTCCTTTTTTCTGTGTGTGGAAGTTTGCACCACATGCATGGAATGATTTTTTTTTTACAATGTGCAATGGTCATATCTAGCTTGATGACAGTGTAAGCAAAGTTATGCATGTGGGACCATTATGCATTCACTAACACTTCAGAGTTCATTAGAGTACAAAGAGTAGCATGTGAATGAACATTATGTCTATCCATTACCTTTTCGCACTGTGCACTATAGTTGCATAATGGGATACCCTCTATGTGCACTGAATATTGTTCCACACACATTGTGCTACATTGGAATTCAGTATAGGGCTTGTGTAATGCAATTCTGCCTGTGGACATTTATTTTATGCTGAAATAATGTGTGAGTGCAGGCTGCATCTATACTGCAGAATTAATGGAGTTTGACACTGCTTTAACTGCCATGGTTCAGTGCTATGGAGTTATGGGGATTTGTAGTTTCTTGTGGCACCAGTGTTCTCTGAAATAGAAGGCTAAATCTCTCACAAAACTACAGATCCAAGAATTCCATAGCATTGACACTACTTCAAAGTGGTGCCAAACTGCATTAATTCTGCTGTTTAGATGCAGCCACATTATAGTTTCTTTTAAGGTATATTGAAGTGCATTATTTATTCCATAGTGTGAAATATACTAGTTTGATTTCAGGCTGCATCTACACTGAAGAATTAATCCAGTTTGACACTGTGTTAACTGCAATCTCTCAGTACTATTGAATTCTGGGATTGTGGCACACTTGCTTTGGACAGATGTTTATGTCTACTAGCCTTGGAGCAGGTTTCTATGCATGCATACATTCTGCATGCCAATAGGGTAGTCTTCATCTGTTTTAGCATGATCTCAGCCTATCTGGGCCATATCCCCAACAGGGAACATTGAGGTTGATATCCAGTTTATCTGCAGCCAAACTGCCTCATGTGTTACACAGTATGGCAGCTTGTCCCCTTAGACTTTGAGAGACTTTGGAGATCCTTCCTATTAAAGCAATGCTTTGCCGATTATTGATGGGTAATTCTGAACCTATGTGTTAGTTATGAATGTCTTGGGTAATCATTAATAAGCTTTCTGAGTTTTGTATCCTGTTCATGTCTGTTGCCAATTTTTCTAAAAACCATTGGCTCTTGGGCTCAGTTTCTTGGCCTTAAGAGATGGTGACCTAAATTCCATCCTTTCCAACCCCCAACCTGTTTTAAACACTTCCAGGCTGGAATAGGTAATTCTTTTCACAAATCCTTCCACATATCTAGATATGAAGAATATGCTCTCCTGCAGAGGACAAATTGCTGTGAGCACATAACAGCTGTGAGAGGGCAACAGGTCTTTCTATTCTCCTTCTACAGATGTAATTCAAGATGTCGAGGATAACCTTTCCAGCCTGGAGTAGTCTGTGCAGCTATCTGAGAGACTGTCTCTCATTTTCTGCTCCAGCAGGTGAGATAAACAGGAAAGTGTCTGCTATTGGTAACTCTTGCAAGACTTCATTATAAGAAGGTGGGATATATTTGCCCACTGAGATGCCAGAGGACAAAGGTAACAAATTTCTGGAACATGTAAGACACAAGTTAATCTTTCCTTTTTTTGTGGGTAAGCAACCTCTTATAACTTGGCAGAGTGTGACAATCAGGAGCTGAGGGGAACACCTTCTGCCATTTCTCCCATGTTCATTTGTAGGGATTGCACAACCTATGTGTTCAACCGTCTCCAAACATTGTTAACCAGTGTCAAATTAGAAGCTAACCCTGTCTCCACACAGCAATGACAGCATGGAGAAGGTAGAGATGCAGGTGATGCAGGAAGGAGGGAACTGAAGAAATTATGGACCAATGAGAAAAAGGAGGCCAAGAAAAAGCTAATCAATGGTCTAATCTAGAGAGCAGAAAAATGTCAGTAAGTGGCAGAAAAAGAGATGTAAAAATGGGAACTCTGGGTATAAGACCACTCTGTGGCTTGCAAGTTAGAAGAGATGACAATAGGAGGGCTAGGAATGGATTTTACACTAATCTGAAATAACCAGCCAGATCTTGGGTTGAATGAAATCTTGATGAGATCAGCAATATGCAATGTATTTTATTTCCTCACCATCACCACCAAATGGATGAGTGAAATAGACAATCCCATCCCCCCCCCCCCCCGTAAAATGGGGGAAAGGAAAACTTGGCTTTACATTGAACAGAGATATGGGCTTGGATTTGCACTGGGAGAGGGGGAGATTCAGGGAGGGGTTCCCTTTTGTCACTTTCACTACCTAGAATCTTGGCTGGATCAAAAGCTTTCATGAGAAAAGAAGGATTCAGTTTTTTTTTAAAAAACTGCAAATTGTTCTTACTTCATGTAATGGTACAACCAGGCTATAGACCAAAATTTAGGGAGTTAGCTCCTATCAATCATCCAACCAACCAACCAGCTCTGTAACTCTCCTTTTTTGCTTTTTGGATCAAGATTTGAGCTGTTTGACAAAGAAGCCACAATTAACAGAAATACTTGACAAGGCACCATAAGTCTAGTGTTTCTGTGACCTCTTGATTCTCAGTCTTCAGCCCACATCCTTCCTGACAACACTACAAATACCTAGTTTTATATTACACTTTTGACACCATTCTCCTACTTCCTCCTTCAAATATATAACTTCACCATTCTGTTTCCTCAGCTATGTGCCTATGCATATGCTTATACCTCTTAGCAATTAAACACACTATATCTTAGCTCTCCCCCATGACCCATGGCATGCAGTCCTTCCTAACCCAGGGCCAATGAACTGAGGTGCAATTGATGAGTGATTATTTCTGTGTGGATGAATGCTATTCAAACTGCTATAGGTGTGGTTGCACGCCCCACGAAAGAACAGATTTGTAAGTTGGATGATCTCCACAGGTGGCCTCAGTGGTGTGTCCTGCCTTCTTCCAGCTTTGGCTGGTGGTCCATATATGTCCTTATCTGGGTAGCTTGAGTGGCTTACATGCTGGTAACCTCCATATTAGATTATTGCAAAAGATTAGAAAATGCAGTAGGTTCAGAATGCAGGGTCTGATAGTATATGATGGGAATATGCTTATTCCGATCAGGCATATGATTGGAAATGATCAATCAATTTTTAACTATAACTCAGGTCAATCAATTGTCTTCATATATTGTTTTTGGTGAATTGGATTAAAAAATACATATAAAATATAGGGGCTTTCTAGATTGGCAGGAAAGTGTGACATGAAGTTCCCTTTACCGTAATGCTTAGCAGCTACATTGCAAGCCCCACATGTGCATTTAAAAGGTACAGGGCAGCTAGACTGAGGGGTGTGGGAACGACTTATCTGAAGTCTTTTCTGTGGTTCAGCAGCTACATTGGAAGCTGTCAGAACACTACAAACACAGGCAGAGCAGCTACACCAGCGGCAATGAACACGGCTTTTAGCTGTGCTGAACCTTTAATTCCTTTTTCCCAGCCGGCAAACCTGCACAACTGCACAGTTGCACCGTTCCCAGCAGGCAAACCTGCATAGCTGCGCAGTTCGCAGCTGGCAGCCTACTGGAAATTGTGCAACTGTGCAGTTGTGCAGGTTTGCCTGCTGGGAACTGCGCAGTTGTGCAGGTTTCCCAGCTGCCGGCTGGGAACTGCACAACTGCGCAGTTCGCAGCCGGCAAGAAAAAAAATTAAAGTTTCAACGTCATTCCAGTTTTTCTGCTTTTTTAAAAACTGTGCAGTTGCACTGGTGCATCATGAATGAACCCCTTTATTTTGTGAATGAATCGACATGTTATGCACAGTAGAATAACAGTTACAGCATCCCAGAATCCCTACTGTGCATGTCTAGGGTTCCGATTAGGGCTGGAGCTAGGGTTTGGGAGCTTTAAAAAACTGCGGAGTTAAACCCCAGCTTTTACACCTGCAGGGCATTGAGCATTTTAATTAGAAGTGAACTCCACACCACGCATGCTCCCAACTCACGATCCATTATGCTCCGCACCTGTATCACTGCCTTTAAATGGGCGCTTTAAAGATACAGTGGCCCCTTTAACTGCGCAACTACACCGCAGCCTTTAGATGGAGCTGTGCTGTTCCACAGTTTTTAAAAAAGAAGCTGGGAAAACCAGCACCTTTTTAAAGGCGTTTCTTCTCCCCTAAAACGCAAAAAAGGCGTTTTCGTGGCACACTTTCCCTTTTTCTCATCTAAAGGCTAGAGTTTCATGCAGTCATGAACACACTTCTTTTTGCCAATCTAGAATAGGCCATACTTAACATATATATTAGTTTTTAAGTATATTTTATATATAAGAGGTAGAGGGGCTTTCTAGATTGGCAAGAAAGGGTGACATGAAGTTGCCTTTTTCTTAATACTTAGCAGCTACACTGCAAGTCCCAGGTGTGCATTTAAAAGGTACAGGGCAATAATAAAAAGGCATAGGGCGGCTACACTGAGGAGGTGTGGGGACGGCTTATCTGAAGTCTTTTCTGTTGCTCAGCAACTACATTGGAAGCTGTTAGGATGCTAGAAACACAGGCAGAGCAGCTGCACGAGTGGCAATGAATGGGGCTTTTGGCCACACTGAACCTTTAATATTTTTTTTTGTTGCTGTTGCTGGCTGTGAACTGTGCAGTTGCACCGGTACATCATACAGGCAATTGTATTGTCAGCTGTGAACTGCGCAGTTGCGCAGGTACATCACACATGAACTGTGCAGTTATGAAGATCTGTCAAATTACCATTGTGGTTTCACTTCCCTTTTTAAAGTGCGCAGTTACATCGGTGCACCATGAATGAACCCCTTTATTTAATAATAACAATAATAATAACAATAACAATAATAATAATAATAATTTATTATTATTATTATTATTATTTATACCCCACCCTTTGAGATCAATTGAGGCGGCTTACACATTAAAATACTATTACATCAATAAAACAAACTGCATCCCCCCTTAAAAAAATGTTTTATGAATGAATTGACATTTTATGCACAGTTGCATAACAGTTACAGCATCTCAGAGTCCCTACTGCGCTTGTCTAGGGTTCGGATTAGGGCTGGAGCTAGGGTTTGGGAGCTTTAAAAAACTGTACAGTTGCACTGCAGCATTTAGACACAGCTGCGCAGTTACACCCTTTTTAAAAAGAAGCTGGGAAAAGCAGCTCCTTTTTAAAGCTGCTTTCCCCCCACTAAAATGCAAAAGAAGTGCGTTCATGCCAAACTTTCAGTGTGGGTCATCTAAAGGCTACACTTTCATGCAGGCATGAACACACCCCTTTTTGCCAGTCTAGATCAGCCCAGAGAGTCTTGTTTTTCCAGAAAAAAATGTCAAAGAAGTAGGAAGTATAATAGTAATAATAATATCCTAAACATTCTAACCACATTACTTTCTGCAGTAACTACTTTCTGCAATACAAAGAAAGGAAGACCACACATCAGATGGATAGACTCAATGAAAGAGGACATGGCCCTAAGTCTGCAGAAACTGAGCAGGGCCATTGAGTTTAGGGTGTCCTGGAGACGCCTCATCCACAGGGTTGCCAGGGATCAAAGTCCACTTCAGGACCGTTAATAACAATATCTAAAGTATCTTCAGAGCTACTTTTTATTCTACCACATTTTCTAAAATAAAGAAGGAAAAGGCAACAACAACCCAAGACTCATTCTCAGTGTACCTTTTCTTCTGGGTCTTCCTCCTCACTCTGGGGCTCAACAGATTGCCCCTTTGGAGAGACCTGCAGCTGCCCCTTTCCTTGCTGGATGGGGGCTGTGGCAACTACATGCCGTGGCCCTGATCTGGCCTTTCCGCGGGAGAAAAAGAAGCCACAAAAAGCACGAAGCAGCCTGCCATCTGGGCAGGTGGGCACTGCGTGGGTGACGTGTAGGTACAGTTGAGGTGGCCAGCATACGTATGCCACACCTCTATGCCTGTGTATAATGCCACTCTGTAGAGGCTCTTTGTTGCCTAATCTTCTCTCATCCAACAGCTTTTTGCCCCTGTTCCTCCACCAGCTAATCTTCTTGGATTTTATTGTTGTAGCCATTCACTTTTCAGTTACACTTCCTAGAAAACCATGTAGCTATAGTTCTGAACAACACAGGCAGCAATAGTCATGGCCGGGCACAGTTCTAAGAGATGCATAACCATTGGATGAAAAGGAGAAAAAAAATAAATAAAGAAGTACTTCTTTGAGTTATCATTCCACATACAATTCTTTTCTTTCCTTCCTTTGTATCAAATAATGAAAAATAAGCCTTATTCATTGCACATAATCCTATAAAGCTTTAGGTTTTATGTCATTACATTATATTGCATAGCAAAAGGAACATCATTGCCCCTCATTAGCCCAACAACTAATTCACTGCAAGCAATGTTGTTACTTGTAACAAGTTACTTCCAAGCTCCAGGGCCACTCTGTCTCTATAAACTGTATGAGAGCTGGCCCTGTCTCTCACATTCTAACCTAGTTTTCTACATGCAAAAACATCAATACTCATTTCAAAGTAAGCCGGGGGGAGGGGGAGGAGACTGACTTGATCTAAATTTCTAAATTGACTTCTCTGGTCATATGTATTCTCCAGGTTCAAATCTTTTTTTAAAAAAAATCTGCATACAACAGTTTAAAGATTCCTTTTTACCCATCCTAGGGTTTTAATTGTGGATTCTTATAATTATCTTACCAGCATGTGTAGCCCATATTTCCAGTTTAGCAATGATGGTAAATATAAATGCAGAAATTATACAGTTCCTTGAATGAAGGAGCAAACAGGGGGGAAAAACACCCTAGCAGGTCTTGAACCTGCCAGTAATCACTCCTACATGTTGTCTATTATAGCCTGGTGTACAAACAGTACATTTCCACATCACACAGGTGGAAGTGTGAAGCTGAGGCTCATTTAACAGTGTGAAGTTTCCCAATGTATCACAATTACCAAAACACCTGTGCTTCATAACTTTTCACTGATCCACTGTGAAAACTCACAGTGTGTTTATTAACAAAACCATCAATGTGCTTTGTTTCCTATAGAACTAGAATATATCAGGCTTCCATTCCAATCCTTTATTTTTTAAAAAACTTTTAAAACAAAAGTTTTAGTCTTTATGACAGAAATTACAACAGCGGCTGTGATTTGGAGACTAAAAGTGGTAGAGATTTTTTTTTAAAAAATTGTTATTGTTAAAAGACCTGTTCCAGAAAGACCTGTTATGTGTTGTAGATGTGAAGAGATACTCCTAGTCAAGAGATATCCACAAAGACAGAACATGGAAAAGTTACATTTTAGATTACAGCTTTCAGAACTGCCCAGCCAGCATGGCTACCTGCCATTGTAAGCACTTCAACTGTCATAGCTCCGTCCAATGGAATCCTGGGATTTGTAGTTTGTTGTGGCACCAGAGCTCTCACAAAACAAAAATTCCATGTTTCTATAGCAATTAGCCATGGCACCTAAAGCTGTGTTAATTCTGCAGTGTAGTCTTCAATGTAGCACTCTGCTTTAGTTAGCATGGCCACTGGCCAAGGTGACTGGGATATTGTGGAAAATGTAGTCCCCAAAAACAATATTCCTAAACTCTGGTCTTAGGGCTTACCTAGAAAACTCCCATGCACTATTGCCATATGGTGAAAGTGAAGGGAAATATAATGACATGTAAACCAAGTTTTGTCAAATGAGGAAATTATAAAGACCATTGATGAATCAATTAGTTGGAATGAGGAACTATACATTTGGCCACACAAGATATTGTTTCTGTGGAAGAACCCCAGATTCCAATGCTGGTATTTCCAGTATAAAGGATTTCAAATAGCAGCTGATATGGCTTGTAAAAGCTAGTTTTGGACTACATCTCCCAGAATTTCCATCCAACATGGCTACTAGATGGCCTTTCTCTCCCAAAGACTCAGAAGGAATGACTCTGGAGAACTAGTGAATGCCACTGGAGTAAGGTCTGCTGAAAAACATGGAGAGCTCCTACACTCTGTATGTTCAAACAGTCTCACCAGGCACATACTCCACAGAGATCATCACATGAGAATGAGATAGGGACAGAATTGCCCTCCCCCTGTCCTTATCCCATCCTTAACCTGTCTGTGACAGTGGTGGCAAGAAAAGCTTTCAGAACATAGTGCTGATCTCGTCATTATCCTGTCATTAAAGTGGCATTGCATTAATGTGAACTTTCATTAATGCAAAATGCCAGCCAATGTTGCTTCAATGATGGGATAACAACGGGATAATGACAGGATAATGACAGGATCAGCTCAACATCATATGAAACTCTTTTGTGCGATTGCTGTCCCTCATGCCTTCCAGACAGGCTAATGTCCAGATAAGCATGATGTCATCTGAAAGTCCTTCCCACAATCGCACAGAAAGGATGGGACAATGACGGAACAGGGATGGGATGTCCCTCATGTGATTATCTCCTCAATGTTCATTTTCTGGCTCCCAGATCTTTGAGGAACCTTAAGTCAAGGAGAACTAACTGAGTGTGCATAAGCTGAATCCCAAAGATGGAAAGACATTTCATTTATGAAGATGTCAAGGTCATAGATGCACAGTCACTAATCCATCTCATATGTAAATTGGACATGAATTTTACAACAGGAGAAAAATTAGCATATGTCTACACAGAAGGAGTTTTTGTAGCGGTGTTGGAAACGGTGCCATTGTTCTGTGCTATGTAATTCCATAAACATCTTTGTAATGCTGAGTCATAATGAATGGAAGTCCAGTAAAAGCAAAAATTAAAACTATTTAAAAACAACAACAACCACCCTGTTTTGTTTTACCATGAACCATGAAATATATGCTTTGTAAAATTCTGGAAAAATGTATTTTACCATTCAAGCAAGAACGCCATGGGTGTGTTCCCTAATTAAAACCAAAACCAAACCAAACACCGTACACTTTTAATTATCATCAATCAAACTGAAATGAAAGCATTACCAGTTACCTGGTTTCATGTGTGTGTATGGATTTAGAGCTATTGTTCAGAGAACGTGGGTTGTGAACACATTTAAAAAGAAAAAGGAAAAAAGCAAGTTAACAGCAGAACACTTAACATTCCTAAAGAAGTTTCCTCAAATTCCTACATAAACAATATAAAATAACAACCTAATAATTTAGTATCTCAATCATGTTCAGTAAAGAAGTCCTTTAGATAATTGGCACCGCCTCTGTACTAGGCCAAACTTACTTTTAAGTTACAAATACTCACAAAAGGTTTACATTATAAGGAGCTGCTTTGGAGATGTGCAGATTTAGTTTGTAAGTACAAAGTGAACATGCAAATTGCCTTATCTTGAGGGATTCACAAACAACCATCATTCAGATTGATTTAATACATAGCTTTTTATCTTTAAAAGTGTTAATTAGAAAATAGGGACAGTTCTCTGAACACTTAAGAGTAATAAATAGATCAAAACAGCATCCATGCCTCTGTGATGGAACTTCTGAAGACTTTATAAAAGGATTAATACAATTGTCAAAAAGACCACCGTATACATATTTAATAGCGCTGCCAAGCTACAATTACATTTTTAGGACTCTATTTGCTAGTTTTTAAATACTCATTATACTAAAGAGGGGGAAAAAGCCAGAAGAACTCAGTACATTATTTAGAAGAACTGGTGTTTTTAAAAAATACAACTAACCCATTCAGCTCACCCTGAGTAGGCAAGTCCCCCACCCCATTTTGCATAAGTATGCATTTGATGAAATGTACACAGCTTGAACACACAGACACACACACACACCAGAGCCTATGCAGCACAAGACAGAGGCACCAGTACTGGATCTATGTGTTAAGAACATAAAAACCCTGAGTTAGAAGGCAGATTTTCAGGACCAGCATTCTGTTTTCCACATGACCCAGAAGACTGGAAAAGTTGCTTTTCTGGACTACAAAAAATGGCTGAGAATTCTGTAAATTCAGGTCCAAAATGGAACTTTTCCTAACTCCTGAGCTACGTAGTTGTTTCTTGGAAGCTCACAAGGTGGATATTAGGTCACTAATTCTCCAGCAACTGCTATTCAGTATCCATCAAGTGTCTGTGAACCAGAGCTTAGACATAACTAATAACCAATAGGCAGTAACTCACAATTGTTTATTTTTTTTCCAATAAGGAAGGTATCACTGCATTACATTATGATTGTACCTTAATGTGGGATAATCTTTTTGTGCTCTAACTGTGATTTTAGTTGATTTTCTAATAGCAGAGGTATGGCCTCATTAAATGATAGAGAAGGAAGATTACCACATGGTTCAAATGATTACTCATATTGTGTCTTATGCTGTAGCCTTGTGCTCTTTTTTATGAGTGTTGAGATGAAGAAGTGGACATGAGGAGGTAATCTTTTGTATTTCAGATCAGTGCCTCATAGAAATCAAATGGTTTTCTTAAAGGAACTAGAAGTAGTTATTTTATGTCTGTTGGGTTTTGGTTTTTTTTTTTTTTTTTTTTTTTTGAGAAATATGATTTCATTAAAAAAATGTGGCTACTTGTTACTATAAAGTGTAACTAATTATTTTTGAAGGAAAGGTGTGCTTTGAAACAGGATGTCTTACATATTGTATCCCCCAATAATCCATGAATCTGCCCAACCTACTATTAAGGAAATGGGACCATTATCTGTGGGGTAAGGAAGTACTTTGTTCTTCCTGTTCTAAATCTAGTCTGTTTCGTTGGATGGCCCTGAATTCTAGTTTTATAGGAATGGGGAAAAATAAGGTTTCCACCTCACTTTCTCTATACCATACATAATACTTTCATTTTTAGTCACATTCCTTACAGAACAGTCCTGCCTGTTCTTGTGAGGGGGAAGCCACAGCAGGGAAATGGCCAAATCTAAAAATAATCCATAACTGTGTGGCCAAAACCAGACTGATGATGATGATGATAATAATAATAATAATAATAATAGTAATTTTTATCCCACCCCTCTGCACAAAGCAACCACGGCAGCTTGCAGCATTAAAATATACATTCCATAACATAAAATTAAACCATTTACAATTAAAACATACTTTAAAACAGTAGCAATATGGTTGTTTCCCAAAAACAACAGCAACAAAGTTAGCTCCCATTTCTTCCAGTGGGAGAAAATAAAGTAGCTCCAGCCAGCTCTAGGGCTGACATAAGTGCCATGCCTTTTGGGAGCATATCATAGGAAGAAGAGGGCTTTGGAGCCTATGAGCGGGATATAAAACATCTGATACAGGAGAAGCAATAGATCTACTGCACAGGGGACACTCACAAGGAGTGATTGCCTTTTTCACTCAGAGAAGGAGGTCTTCAGAATCCTAGGAAATATGTACAGTTGGCCCTCTGTATCCATGGATTTTTTTATCCATGGATTCAAGCATCCCTGGCTTGAAAATATTTTTTAAATGATATAAATTCCAAAAAGCAAACTTTGATTTTGCCATTTTATAGAAGAGGCACCATTTTACTGTGCCATTATATTTAATGGGACTTGAGCATCCACAGATTTTGGTATCTTGAAGCCAACCCCCAGTGGATACCAAGGGCCCACTGTACAAGACAGCAGCCATGGCCAACTTCTAAAAATAAAATTAGTTTCAAAGTCTCAAATAATTTTGAATTGTACCTTGTCTTGTAAATACAGCTGCACCATACTGGCATGAGGACATCATATTATTTTCACAAGGACCAGTAATTCCTAGTACCAAGCTTGGTTTTCCTTTTTCCTTTTTTACTACAACTATTTTGTAGTCTTTTCTGTGTATGATCAATCGAAGAAGTTTTGATTTTGGGGAAACATCCTCAAAGAGCTCCTTGTTACTACATAGTTAGTGGCAATCACAGATTGTGTTCTGTAGATGGCAGAAAAGGTACTGCATGTTTGAATTTCCAGCACATTTTTTTTTTAAAAAAAACCCTCCCTTTATGTAATCAATTCAAATCCCTGCTGCTTTTATTGTCTTCAATGAGAGACAGTTGTATGGAGAAGCACAGGTAGCCTTTTCCTCACATCTTGAATATAACATCCCCAGTCTCTCCATTTCCATTCCAGTTTTTTTTGGTACTGTAAATCATCCTTTCTAGCTCCCAGTGCACTATTGGTGTCACTGGTGTCTGCCCAGGGTCCCCTTTGAAAAAGAATCTGGGTCCAAGAGCCACATTTTAAATTTCCCACAATGTCCAGTCATAGCATGTCTCCAAGAGCACTTTGGACATTTTTATTGCCACTTCTGGACACACTTGTTCCACACTGACTATTGCATCTGCCACCAAGCTGTAAACGGTCCATAATACAGGGATGGAAAGAATATTTGAATATCAAGAAATCATGATGAGAAGAATCCTGGACTGACAAGACTCTTTGCAGTTTGGGACTTATTCCAAGCTGTATTGTACACGTGGCTTTTTTGTGCTAGAAACATGATTTTCTGTGCAAAAAACCCACATTTTTTCTTTATAGAAAATAATATTTCTACACAGCAATATTATTTTCTTTAACTGTTTCAGGTACTGAAAATTCTGGATTTGGGAACTTATTCTGCAAAATCAAACAGTAGCTTTGCAAAGAAAACAGCATTTTCTATCCAGAAAACCAACATTTTTGACACATGAAAACAGTTTTTTTTTCTGAAGAAAGATCTGT
The DNA here is from genome assembly GCA_034509955.1 of Urosaurus nigricauda. NCBI lineage: Eukaryota > Metazoa > Chordata > Lepidosauria > Squamata > Phrynosomatidae > Urosaurus > Urosaurus nigricauda. The sequence goes on along the minus strand of JAOEGL010000001.1, from coordinate 150,951,602 downwards.
TTTCTGCACAAAAATACCAAAATAAGTTCTGAAATGTTAATATTCTTCAAAAACTGTAGAGCTTCCAAAGTCATTCTTGTAACAATATGACAATTGCTAAAATTGTTCCTTTGAGAGCAATATCAGCATGGCTTATATCCTGGATAATATAAAATGGATCTCGCCAGCGAAAACTTGTTGAGCCCCACCAAACTACAATCACTTCTGTATTTATGCATGTATACTTAGTCCTAAATGGTGTTATAGTGGAGACTGAAGACAGTGGTAACACTCAATAGACAAGGTAAATCTGCATCTAAAATATCATTGTCCTAAAAGATTTTAATATTTTTTTTTCAGACTAGAAAACAGCAAAATGAAAATGCTACTATATAATTCTATCCTAAGTATTATTTCACTGCTGTTTCCACATTGCTGTGTCAGATATGTCTCAAGCTGCCTTGACTATTTGCTTGTACATGTGATAGTAGTTTATAACATCTGCTCCATGCCATTCCTAATAATCCAATAATAGCTTATTTGGCCTGCCTGCTTATAAATACATTTGCAGAACAGATAAATCTTACAAAATAATGGGGTATGTTTTGGACCAGTCAAAATAATTGTATACTTTTAATTTGGCTAACAAATGGCGGAGATCTCACCACCTCAGCTGTTTCCCAAAGTTAGAAGAGGTACTCTTTAAGCGGCCATGAAAGAAACTGAAGAGCTGAGAGAGGAGGAAAGAGTATAGGTGGAAATGAAGAAAAGAAGCTGCAAGTTATGAAACTTAAAAAGATAAGAGTAAACACTTCTTACACCAAAGGAAGAAAAAAAGTACACAAGAAAGATCTGGTTTGTAAATTGCATAAAACACGCAGTTAAAATTTTATTTGTATTGTGTTACAGCTGTGCTCTCCAGCCTTTAAGTTTTTGCGATCTGAATCGATGGATCAGTTGCACCGATCGAATCTTTGCCTTACAAAATAACCCATTTCATGTTCATATTTGTCAATGAATAGCTTCAAAATGGATTCTATTCCATGGTTGCCCCCCACCCCCAATCCATCAAGGCAATTGCATCTATATACTTTCAATTCCACCCACATTTGGTGACTTCATAGAGAACTAATTTGGATCCATGGCATCCAATCACTGCCATCCTGGAAAGATCAAAGGATGTCTGGGGCTTACCAGCAGTACCTTACTGAGCCCTATTCCATTTTCTCACCCTTTAAAAATATCCAGAATATTAGCAGCAGAACTTTTGTCCTTTCCTATTTTTCCACCCGTTTCCCTGCCTCAGAAGTCTTAGCAGCAGTGTCTGAGTAAACCCTTTCCTGGTGACTTACACCTTTTTTTGCTTGTAGGAAGCCCATTGTTTGGAGTTTTGACTTAAAATTAACCACTGCACCATGAGCAACAAACAAAAATACCCTGTCAAATTTAGAAATATCTACCATGATGTTTCAATGAGTTATGATAAGCCCCCCATTTGCTTCTCAAAATGTAAACAGTGGACACCAGACACTGAAATGTAAAGAGTTAAAGAATCTTTAAGTTTATTGACATAGCAGTGTTTGAGCAAAAACCCTACAAAGGAAGTCAGGAAAGAGACCAGCTGAATTGGAATATACATATTATAACACTGGTTAATACCCCAACCTCATAAGGCTATTCTTAGCCAGTTTATTATCTCTCCTTTCTGATTCCCAGCCTGTATATACCACATTCAAAAATTGCCTCCACTATCCATATGGTCATCCACCCACCCTAGCCTTGGGCAACATCTCTCTTCCTGCTTTTGTCCCTCAACAAACATGGTTACAACTGAACTTTCCCCCTTATCACCATACCAACAAATTTTGCATTTTTATGGCTATTTGTACATTCAGATTATAAATGTCCTTCCTGGGCACTAGTTCACTCTATGCATCTGAGGAAGTAGACCAAGGTCTGGTATAGACTGGTACTTTGCACTGGCCTGAGGACGATATAAGGGCTCTGTAGGGCTGGGCATCCATATGTGCCCAGCCCTACAATTGGCACCCGTGCACCATCTTGCCGTGGCTACATCCACATGGGGCGCGGCATTGTGATGCACAGGCATCCGAGCACCCAAATGGCACTCACCGGAAGAGGCATCATGGCGCCGCACTGCATCACTTAGGGAGTGTGTCAGTGCCATGCTGTGCAGCTGGTGCTGCACCAATGAGGGGCAGATATGGGTGGCATGGAGCCACCTGTCTGTATCCCCCCAAGTCTATAAAAAGTTATCTACAACTACAACTTCTTTCACTCAGTAAGTCTCAGAGGTGCTACAAGATCACCTTGCATATTATTTAGTGATGCAGGCTAGTTCAGTTCTGGGTTGGATTTCAGCTTCTTTAGAAGAACATGTTTTCAAAACATGATTTTTTAAAGATTCAGCAAACTACATAAGTGGACATGTGAGCAAGCCATGGTTTTGTTAACTATGGCTTTTTACTTAGATCGCAAACTGCATAGCAAAGGATCAATCAAACGATGACTTAGCTTTCCAGTCCTGGTTTTATCAGCTCCTTTTTATAGAAGTGTATCAGGGAAACTAGTTAGAATTAAGCTATGGTTACAGGTTTCCCTCTTATATGCAACTTTTATTTACTAATTTCTAACTAAACTGGAACTATCGTAACATACTAGAATGTTAAATGTTTTCCTTCTTCTCAATCCATGATGAATTGTTCTTTTTCCTTTGCCACTCTCTTTCCCCTTGCCCATTGAATAATAATGTCAGTATGAGAAGACCCCTTAGGTCTAAACAAAATTAACTTTAATATTTCCAAGTGACTAAACTGATATTTCTGCAGATGAGTTTGTAGAAATTGTAACGGACAATTGAAGCTGTAATTATATAAGTGGAAAAAACCTTGATAATTAAGTTGACTTGAACCAGAATCCAAGATTTCAAAGAAGCTGGATCAGAATGACCGAGCAATTGCTGACTCTGACCTTATGGAACTGGTTTGTACCATATCTTCCATTAGCATCTCCATGTTATCAAGCTGTATTTTAAATATTTTAACCTGAGAAAATATTCAGAGCTTCTCTCAGTTCCGACATCACTGAACCACCAGTCTCAAACTACCTTTCTCTGTATGCCCCAAACCACTGTTGAAAATCCAGTACTGCTGTCAGAAAGTAACTTCATGCTTCCCCTCCAAAATGACCGAACATCTTAACTCAAGAGTATCTATTTAAGTCTGAAAGTATTAGCTGACAAGATGTTACATTTTAGAACAGAATGCACTTGGACTTCCTATTGATGTCTTCTATTGAGATGGACAGGAGAATGTCCCTAACTCTATATCTTGGTCTGGGAACTCTTGAAATCAGATTTTGGAATATTCACATTCCTGTCTCAGTTTGATTATTTGAATGCTTAGACTGACAAATGGGAGCCAAACTGGAATATTATTCACAATCCTTATTCTTGTTGACAGAGTGCTGTCTGATCTACTACACAATTCTTTCCCCCTTACCAGGAGAGACACACTGTAAATGTAGTTAAATTTTCAGGCTGTAAGGGAATTTGGCTCTTTATGGTGCAAGTCAGTGTTCTTCATTTAGCACCTTGAGGGTCTATCACACACCAATATCACACAAAGCTATTTGAGAAGTTGAATCATTAAAATGGCTGATATTCAGGATACTTGCTAACATTTGAAGTGTTAACCCTTCTTGCATACATGGTGGCCAGCATGCAGTCTGTTTTTAATGAGAGGAATCAATTCCATCCCACTTCTCAGGGCAATGGGTTACTTGTTCCTATTACTAGTCAACAACTCAACACTATCCCCCCCCCTTTACTAACACTGCAGAAGGAGAGAAACCTTGCACATTCTAATGAAAACCAAACAATTGTTTGGAAATCTGATAATGTGTTACACTACATTAGTTGAAAAGTAGGCAGGAGCTGTGTTAAGAGGGTTGACCTTTCTGTACAATACCTTCTGGGAGTGCTGTAGGAAGAGAGGAATATTCAGAGACAGGGGAGGAATTTTCACAGAAAATGTGACATAAAGTTACATTGAAAGAGAAGAAAAGGATTGAAAAAGATAAAGTAGCTTAAATACCACTGCCATTCTTAAAATTATACTTGCCACATTGGACTAAAGCAAAACAACAGACCTACAGTGTCCCCCCCTTCAGTAAAACTGCCTTAATGTGCAACACAGTTTATCACTTGGTTCTTACAGATCATATGGAAAGTCTCCATCTGGCAAGTGGAGAAGACTCCACCAGCACCATCTGGCAAATGAGAAGACTCCACATGGCAGTGTCCATGTGGTGCGTTTAATATGTAGACAAGCCCATTGTTTGGTCAAACTTTTAGCACAGAGAAAAATTAAATGATGCTCAGGAAGTTTAACTTCATAATTTTTTCTTCTTGTCTCTTTTAAAATATATACACATACTAGCTTGTCTTATCACATAGGTGCAGTATATCATTAGGTAACATTGAGTGATGGATAAATGTTATCATCAATCTATTTTGTTTGTTTGTGTAATCTTGATAGCAAGTTTTCATGAAACAAATTCAGAAATCCCACTCTAACCTGTCTTCACATAGGCCTGTGTTCATGTATGGGACAGATATTGAAATGTTAAGTTGGAAAATTATTTGTTTTTTATTTGGCTTTTATTTGGCCTTGATCAATCTGGCCATGGTGAGACAAGCCTTAGTTACATCCTGTTTGGATTACTGTAATACATTCTATGTGGGATTGCCTTTAGAGAGTGTTCAGAAGCTTCAACTGGTCCAAAGAGCTGCAGCCAAATTGCTAAATGGGGCTAGATATAGGGATTACAAAACTCTCTCTGGTTGCAACATCTCCATTGGCTGCCAGTCTATTTCCAGACACAATTCAAAGTGATATTTATGAACTTTAAAGCTCTACATGACTCAGGTCCAGGTTATTTGATGGATCATATTCTTCCTTATGAACCAACTCATGCTTTCAGATCTGCTGAGGCGGCCCTTTTCTCTATCCCACAGGTATATCTAGTCCTACATCTGGTGGGAACACAGGAAAGGGCCTTCTCAGTGGCTGCCCCCAGGCTCTGAAACTTGCTTTTCGGAGAGGTCAGACTGGCAACCTCTCTACTTCCTTTTCACAAAGATTTTTGTATTCCGACAGGCATTTGATGAGTGACTATGTAAGGCCTATCTTACACAATGCACTGGATAATGCTAATTGTTGTGCTGGGGTGTGTGTTCTCTGTGCGTAATGATATACATTTCAATATAATTTTAATTTTTAATGGTTTAATTTTATTCTAACATTTGTATTTTGTGGATTTTTAATGATGTCTTTTTTGATTATTGTAAACCACTTTGAGTCCCAATCAGGGGAAACAGATAGCAATAATAACAACACACAACAATTTATCTAGTTTTTAAGTTGTCTTCCATGACCTAGCACTTTTCAGATGTATTGGACTACAAAGCCTAGACTTTGATTGATGGCTGAAGTTGGTGAAATTTATAGTGCAACATATCTCAGAATTGTCAGGTTAGGAGTAGCTACCTTAAAAAATGGAGAATGAACAATTATTTCAGTTATGTTTTGTCACTGATCTACTTTCACCCCCACAAACATGAATACTGAATAGTGAACATGAAGGTGAATAAGAAATGATGTGTTAATTTTAGTTGGAGGACTCTTATGCAGTGTAAAACTGAAAAGCAGAAATAACTGGTCAAAAATATCTCATTCTTAATTAGAGATATTTTTATTGTTTCTGCACTAGTTCATAGCTGTCTCCTGTACCTACAAACTTACAAAATCTAAAGAAAGATAGTTTGCCAAGGTCAATGCTAGAGCATATGTTTTGCATGCAGGGACCCTTGGTTCCATGCATGTGAGGGTCATGTGTCTCAAGTTCAATTTATAACCACCCTTTTGCTCTCCATCCATGTATCAGTCTTCCTGTTCCTCTTGAATCCACTCCCCTGCAATAATGAGGTCAAACCCATTATTCATTACATCACATTAATAGTGAGAGCTTTTACTCATCAGATTTACTTGGTAAGCCTCATCTGGAAAAAGGGAAAACATGTTAGCACATAACTAGTTGAGAGCTGGTAACTAACTAATTTATCATACATCATTGGAGGAAGATGGTAATTAATATTTTAATTTTGGTAAATTTAAATAGCTACTCCCAAGCTTTCCTGAGAGCTAAAGTACAATAAAGACCTTCCCCTTATCTTCTAATTTGCCCACTGTATAAAGATATCAGAAAGAGATTTCTGTCTTATTATCTGTCAAAGATGCAGAAAGTTCAGTAGAATGTATTATATTTTTTCTTTTGAACAAGGATTATAACAGTATTCCATATAAAATGGCTCTTTTTTCTGTTGTACCACAAAAGATTTGAGAGAACTTTCTGAAAGGTGCCCAGTGCCTTCAAGATTCACTAATCTCTTCCTGTATATGCACTAATCAGGCTGGGTTTGAAAACTAAGTTAATGCTTCTATATAGTTACATTATTTTTTCACCTGTATTCACCGTTACTGCAAAATTTGTTTAACCTATAATAGCCTATGGCTATAAACAAAAATTAATAATTGAATCAATCAATCAATCAACCACCCAACCAACCTAGACCAATTTTATTAAAACTGGGAATAGTGACAGTATTTCCAATTTTTTTTTCAGTTGATGAATGAGAGCTTGTCTAGGTCATTACAGTATTTAAAATGTAAATCTTTCATGATACTCAGTGCAAAGGTGAACTTGTCCCTTTCTTTGTTGTACTGCCTGTTACTTTTCCACTGCTTTTTAGAAACAAAGAACACTTTAAGTTTAATGAGAAAATGGTATATAACTTGAAACCATAAAAACCAGCCTCTTAAAATTCCCCATTGTTATGACTTATATTTAATGAATATGAATTTTTAGACTTTGATGCTTAGGCAGGGAGCTGCCTCTTGCCACACTCTGCATGTATTGTAAGAAGGTATGCTGGCCTGGAAGTGTAGAACAAGAGTGAATAGATCCTTGGCTACAAGTTTATCACACAAAGGGAATTGGAAGTATAATCCAATGGCAATCTGAATGCAATCATGCGGTTTCGCGTGATTGCGTGAAAGCTGATCACACACATTTTCAGGCAAAGAGAAGTCCTTCCGAACGCAATCATGGGGTTTCGTGTGATTGCGTGAAAAACTATCACACACAATTTCAGGCACTGGGAGGAAATTTTGGGCAGTTCTGAATGCAATGCAGTGTCAATATGCAATCAAGTAAATTCGCTGAACTAGTGAATTTATTCAATTCCAAACTGGCCTCACTTCCATTTCTTTCAAAATTGAGAGAAATTCCTCCCATGTGATAAACTCCTTAGAGAACTCAAGCCTCGTTTTAATGTACAAAATGGAATTTCCACCCCTCCTGCTAACAAGGAAATGGTATCATTGATGTGTTCAGGAGAGCAATCTATCTTATTTACTTCCACTGCATGTAGACCCTGCCAAACTGGCTCAGACTGGTACAACCCCCCCCCCCCCACATTGAAAAATATTGGGCAGTTTCCAGAGATGTTAAGCAGTCTTCTCTGGATTTGAAAAAAGGCACATGTCCCATGTAAGCAGCTCACCCCTTTTTTTTACAACTCCCCAGACCATCTAAGAATCATTATTGGTACCCAGAGCTGCCAGGCAGAGGTCACATACACATCTACCCTCTGCACACCGAACAAAAACCATTTGCATACATGGCACCAAGGTTTGTACTCATCCCTTTAAGCATGTGGTTTTGGTTTTCAACCCTCCATAGAACAACACTGCAGTCTTGTTTTGCCTTACCCACAGGCATCAACTTTAGTCCAGGTCCCAACCCCAATAAGTTGTGTTCTCTGTGTGTAATGATATACATTTAAATATAATTTTATTTTTTTATTGATTAACCCTAACCCAATATTAAATAATAGGCAGAAAAATATTAAATATAGGCAAAAGCAACAGAGACACACACAAACAAACCCAGGATTTCTTTCATTTAGAACCCTCCACATAGTCACTTTCATAATCATGCTGCTGCTGCTCTGGTCTCCAGCCATCCAGCTTACCTAGATTTTTCTTCACATCAGAGGTTGAAACAATCTATATGTGTGTTTTAGTCTGTAGTCCCTTAAGATTAGTTGAACCCCACTAGCCAACCTGATTTTTCCTTTCTACTTCATTCTCACCTAGAATCACTCTGGCTAATTGTCCATTTTAAAATATTTAGGCTTTAAGATCCTGCATAGAGTCAGTGCCTGGAAAAGTCCCCCCTCCTCCCACCAGTAAATCCAGTACATTTCACTTAACACCATAGAAACTAACTTTGGAAATGAATATAAACTGTTAATCACCATACCAGTAAATACCTTTGCTTTTAACTGCTATATTGTCTTTTAAAATGTTTTGCTATATTCTCACTGCTGCAAAGTAAGTAGTTGTAGTCAACACCGTGACCTGTATCTCACTGGCCAACATAATGCATCATGTGGACAGAGTGTAACACTCCACCTGTCCCTCCACTCCCCTTCTAAACCCCCTCCCCATGGAATGCAATGTTCCTAGACTGAAGCACAACATCATGCCCCTTTAATAGCCAGGGAAGGTGGGGAGCACCCAGGCAGTGTTCAACTGCTTTTCTGAAACTAAGGGGAGGCAGCAGACATCACTTTCCAGGATCTGCAGCAACTTTGCTAGCTTACAATGGGGATGATGGCTGTTCTTTTCTCCTGGGTATGGATCTGCAGCCAGACACTGCCTGGATTCCCTCTGTCCAGCCACTCAACAGTTGTGGTGGTGTGCTCCTGCTAAGCGGCCTTTTGCTGGTGTGTGTTTGTGTGTGTATACATGTATGCATAAAAACACAATGACCTACATTCTGTTCTCAGTCCCAACTGAAGTAGTCCCATTGAATCAATTGCATTTACTCACATGTTAAGTCCTTGTTCCACAATTGATTCAATGAGTCTAGTTGAGACTAGTGAACCAGCCACAGATGCTTCCTTATGCGATGTCCTCTAAATTATATATGCTTGTGCAACCTGCATTGTATCACCCACCTGGTTCTGGATTTTACTTCCAAGCTCTGGTTTTAACTCCTGGTCCTCTATGAAATTTGCACAGTGGCTTTGAACATGTTGCAGTCTCTCAGCCTAAACTATATATTTCCTTTTGTTCTTCAAATACATATGTTGGAGAAAAGATGTGAATCTTCTGTGTCTTTCCCAGAATTTTCACTGTCATGAACCATTAAGTTTTCCATATCTACAGAAAAAACAAAGGTGGCCAAGGACTTCTGATCCATTATATTTTCGACAGCTCTAGAAAAGCCTGTTGGTCCCTGCCATGCCAGTCTGATTTTTTTACTGAGCTTATAAGGAAGATATACTTTTGGTCCAGTGGTTTGTGCCTATCATGGATTCAGTGACAGGTACTGTATGTGACTGTACAGAGAACAGAACTCTATGAATGAACAATTCCAAATATTTAGTAGCATCTTAATAGTTTAACAAAGGTGCTGCATAGCAGATGGATCAAAGTTACTTCTGGATGTCTGGGAATGCTACAATCACATGGGGTCTTAGGACAAAATCACTTGTTTACTCTCAGGGTTTCCTCTTTCCTGTTGAAATTGTCCAGGTGTTTATCTAAGGAGTTTATCAGACAACGGAAATTGGAAGTATAACCTAATGGCAATCTGAATGCAATCATGGGTTTCCATGTTATCGCATATTAAAGCATCTCACACAATTTCGGGCAAAAGCGAAGTCATTGCAAATGCAATCATGGGTTTTATGTTATTTTTGTATTAAAGCATCTCACACAATTTTGGGCAATGGGGGGGTCATTTTTGGGCAATGGGAAGTCATTCTGAATGCATTCAGAATGCAATTGGAATTCACGTAAATTTGCTAAACTGGCGAATTCACATGAATTCAAATTGGCTCCAATTGGCTCCATTTGAAATAAAGAGAAATTCCTCCTGTCTGATAAACTCCTAAGAATGGGAGTGGAAAGTATTTCTCTACTCTGTAAGAAGGAGACTAGTGGAAATAATAGTTTTGTAGGATTTTCTTTTAAAAATAAAAGCTTCTGTGGAGCAAAATTGCTATTAAGTTGCACAGCTCTCTAGACTGAGGGCTTGTTGAGCATGACCTAAATAGCCTTCTCTCTCCAGCTCATCAGGGACAACATGTCCTCCTAGTTTTATGCCAGTATTGCTGGCTGTCCAACACATCTCATGGGTAAACCCCCAAAGCAGTGACCTTGTGCCTACACGCCTGCCAGACCTTCCTGCTAGCAAAAGCAGCTGCTACTCTTGGCAGCTTGAAATGGCCCTTGCAGAGTTTAGGAGCTCTTTTCTGAGGTGGCTATCTTCCATATTTTCCAACTCCTCGAAGAAACATGACCAGTAATTATATTTACACCAACTTCTACTGAGGAAGATGTGTCATTTTTGGCAACAATCTTTCTCCTTTTCTTTTACAGATGGGAAGCCCTAAACATTTGTGTGAATTATTTTTTCATATTTTTTTTTAATTGGCAACTATATTCAGATTTAACATACATGTATTTTTCTCTAGCCTTTTATAATTTGAGGGTTTAGTCTGTTAGTAAATTCTTTTAACAGCCCACCACAATACCATGTCTTCTTGTTTTATTCTTTCCAGGTCATTTTGAGAGCAAGAGGGAACAGTGATACTTTAAAATGGCTATGTAGGAATGCAATGAGTTAGCACAGTCCAGTGGAGAATGTATTTCAAGCATTAATTTTGTTTAATGAAATTTAATTGTATTAACATTACTCAATGGTATTAATGTTTTAAAACTTGTTATTGATTGTTAATAAGAAAGCTGCTGTCATTAAACACCAACTGTTGATAAGCTATATCAAAAGACGCTGGAAGTCTAGAGTACAAGGCTGTAGGCTCTTAAAGCAAATTCGAAATACATTGAAGTTTACATATCCACTGTTTTAGAGGTAATTAGGTATAGAAAAATATTTATTCATCTTTCTAGTTTAAAGCACTGATTGGAAGCAAGTTCTCTAACTGGAAAAGAGCTATAGAACAATGGAAAGAGAAGGATGGGTAATGGAAACTGTTTATTATGTATCACAGCAAAATTTCAAACCACAGTTCTTCTAATTCTGGGTGCAACTATGTTGCCCTCCACTGGCTGAACTAAAACTCCCATCAGCCCTGGCTACCATAGCTAGTGGCTGACACAATGGTAGTTGCAGTCCAACAAATATATGGAAGGCCACATGCCTCATATCCTTGCTGTAAAGTTCACACATTCCCCTGTAGCTGTTAACTATTCACAACTCTACTAAAACTAATAGGAGAGAAGCAGTCACAGAATACTCTATCTTAGGCTGGATACAAACTAGCAAAACAACAACAACAACAACAAAATAAAAATTTTAAAAATCTGTACCCACCTTAATTCCAGTGTTGTTGGAACACACGACATATAACTGTTTTCATAATAAAAGTGCTTCTTTAGAAAAACTCACCTTTTGCTCTGCAGTTTCCAGGAAAATCTGAATTTGCTTGGCTTTTTACAATGTGTGTCATGGTGGATTGGTTTGGCCCCCATAGTTGGAGGGGCAAGACAGATTGGTGGGTGGCATCCTCCATCCAGCAAATGTTTCACTATTGACCTGCATGCATATGTGCATGTAATTTAATAAATCATGCCATCCAAAAGTCCCCTCCCCCACATAAAAGGAACCTTACTCAAGATTCAAATAAAACATATGTCTCTGTCTCAAAGCCATGGGGTTACTTTCCCTGCTTCTGAAAATTTCTGACCATTGGAAACACTTGGAAATCAGGTGTGGAGAGTGGAAGGGAGCAAGAGAAGCAGCACTAGCCAAACATCACACTGGGAAGAAGGAGCTTGTTTGGTAGCAACCAATCTAAATTCAATTAAGGATTCAGCGAAGGAAGAAACATTTAATTTTTCTTTCTTTCACCTTCTCCTGCCTGTGTCAGGAGGCATTTAAAGTTCCCTTACTTACTTACTGGGGTATGAAAGAGGGAGGAGAAAGGACTGGACATGGGAGCCATCCAATGAAAGTGTAAAGTGGGTGATATGATTGGTAGAAAAACAAGCAAGGCTATTAGTTTATAGGTTTACATATGTTGTGAAGGAGAGAAAAAGCACGTGGGAAGAAATGCCATTCTATACCAATTTTAATTTGGCCAGGGAAATGTGTGGCTTTCAATACAATTTGAGTTTTGGATTTTTAGTAGTCAGTGTGAAATAAACAGGGTGAAATCCAGGAAAAATGGATCTGCATTATTTTTCTGGTGTGAATTCAGCCTCTGTCTCTTGTTGATTTGGAGTAGCATTTTATTTTCCTTGTCTTTTTTTTTTCTGGCCATATACTGGAAACGCAAAGGTCATGTATATCTCCTCTATTGACTTATATGTGTGACACTTGAAATCCTCCTCAATGGATAAGGGCACCTGGTCTTGGTGTCACTTAAGGAAGTTCGATATGCATGCAGTTTGTGGGAGTGGGTGGGGGTGGGGATGGGGATCATGAGGACATTGTCCTCTAATGAGAATTGTGTCTTCGTTCCTAAAATGATAGGCAGCAGCTGCTTATCAAGGAATAACAGGAAACTTGGCAGATTCTTAATATGATCCATTGCCCATCTTCCCAACTGAATATATGTAAGTGAAGTTACTTTTGAAGTGACCTCAGAAAGAGGTAGGGGGCTATTGCGGGGAAGTAATGACACTACACCCTCCAAATAAGACTTCTGTCCATCTTTTCACCTGGGATTGCTAGAAGGGATCCAAATTTTTCCTAAATTTTCAAATTTCTAGCATTTCAGTGACATAAACTGAATAAAATAGTAACAGTAAAAAGAAAAAAACCACAAACTTTACTTGAGCATTTATAATACAATCTGGGCATCCAAGTAAAGAGGCAGGCAAAGTTATTGCGGGAATGAGAATAGAGAATCATAGAACTGGAAGGGAGCACAACATCCAGCACTACAGGAATACACAAATAAAGCACTCTTGAAAGATGTCCATCCACTGTCTGTTGAAAGACCTTCAAAGAGTCCACCACCCTCTGAGGCAGTTTATCCCACTGTCAAACAGTTCTTACAGTAAATAGATTCTTCCTAATCTCTTTTCTTGTCATTTGAACCCATTGGCTTGTACAATCTCTGGAGCAGCAGAAAACAAGCTTGCTTCACCATGAATTCCCTTCAGATGTCTAAAGATAGCTATCATGTCACCTCTCAGCCTTCTCTGAAAATAAGAGAATTCTAGGTCTACATGGGTTTATGTCTCATGCCCTGCAATCCTAGAAAATGGGGAATGATTTTACCCCACACCTGTATCTATATAGCTGAATGGAAAAATCTTTGGGCAGTGCAGGAAGTGAACTGATAAATACACACCTCACAGTGCTTTTCTTTTCACCTACAGTTCACAGATCATTTGTCAGAAACAAACAAACAAACTAAGTAACTAGCAAACAAACAAAACAACTTTTTGTACTAGGAGAACCATGAGTTGATTCTACAACCGGAGATACCATGAGCATCAGCAGAGTCAGGTAGCAAATGCTGCAGGGAGGGCATAACTATTGCTGATTCTTCAGGATTTTTCTGGCCATGATACTCTGTTAGATGACAGAGCTGTGTGTGCCACCAGGCCTATATACTATATTCCTGTGTCTGCACAGGCCAGAATACTCTCTGAGCAGCCTGGAATATTCTGGTTCTGAAGCTGCCCAAATGCTTGCTGTTATCTGGGCACTCTGGAATGATGCTGGGTGGCTGCTCACATGCATGTGATGCTGTGCCAATTGACTGCCACTGCTGCTGTCATGGGTTGCTCACTCTGCAGAAAAAAAAAAAAAAAGGTGCCCAGCTGGGCACCTCATATTGACTTTAGAGGGAGTGATTCCTGCTGAAGGTGGTAGGGACTGCACAGTGGGGCACATCCTAAACAGGTACCTGCTATTCCTCCAGACTTTGTAGGAAGTCTGGAATGAAAGGAGATCTTTTAAAAACCATTTTAAGGATGGTATAATACAGGTTCAGAGCTGAACTGGCTATATATCATTTGGACACTTGGGACCAGAATTGGGAACTAGGTCTTCGTTGTCAGGACTGATTGCCATGAAGACATAGGGATGATGTCTTATTTGGCCCATTTGGCCTTAGTATACATAGCTAAGAAACTAATACAGGATACTGGCCCATTTTGGCCCATATTGCTTTAGCATTCTATTTTAATTTGTCTTTTCTTTCTACCCATCTTTAATGAGTAGTATGAGTATTGTTATTATTTTACAACTGAGTAAGAATTATATTAAAGTTCAGTTGTAGTGGAATAAAAAGTTAACCAAACAAAATATTCCCTTCATTTATGCAGGCTTTATACCCTTCTTATTGTTTCCCCCCTCCCAGACTTGCAGTAATTTGTCGAAAGCTTGTTGTTAGGTGATATGTAACCTTTAATTCAGCAATTGTTAGCACTTTTGTATGCCAGTGAAGGGTTCTGAAATTTCCAGTAGGATGTGTTCTCCTAATAGGGCAACATAATTATTCCCCTAGTACTTCAAAACTATCATTGATATCTGAGTTATATGCACTTCTTATCTACTGCATAACCTTCAACTCCCAGTCAACAAGGTTGCGTTGCTGCACTTCATCGGCCAGAAGAAGCTATTTGTGGTAACTTTGTTCTTACTATTACTGTGATGACGATGATGATGTTCATTAAATGCTAGGTTGAAGGGAGGGGGAGCTATGTGCATAAAACTTGCATGTGTGTTTCTATATATATATGCCTTTCTCTTTCTTGTGAGCATCCATTTTGTTCTTACTATTGAAATGCATAGAGGGATATTCATGATGCCACTTTTTGTTTAGACAGTAAAGGGTCACTTTCACTACTTTGGTAGTTTACTCATCTTTTAAATACATAACCAATCAATTTAATTAATTTCCAATTAATGAAAGAATGCAAACAAATTATGCCATTGTTGTAGACACTTTGCTGTCAGGTTTTTCCTCATTTATGATGCTCTGCTGAGTAAGGGTGAGGGAGGTGTCTCCTTGTGGTAGCTTACAACTGAAACAAAATACTGCTCCTTCTCCCACCAAAAATATCCACCCCAAATCAAAATAGTAAATTTATTCATTAAATAGTTTGGTAGGAAAATATTTTGTATGAAGGCCGTTCTAGTAGTGCACTCTTATGAGCATGTGTGATGGGAATATAGGAGAGGGCCTTTTCAATGGCTGTTCCCAGACTCTACAATTCCCTTCCAAATGAGACCAAACGGCCTTTTTTCTTTGTTGTCTTTTGGCAGGGAGATGAACATTTTTTAAAAGAAAAATCCAGAAAGGAAATAAGGAAATTGCTTTTACAGTGATGCATTGTTTTATTTCCTGCCTTTTGAAAGGATATGTTTTAAATTGTTTTTAATGCTATAGATACTTTGCTAATATCTTAACTATAACTTTGTGTATGCTTTTATCTATATATGTTTTCACTTGTATCTCTAATTTTTTGTAAGATGACTTGGGTTATGAGGTAGGATATAAATAAATAGAGCAGTAGTCATAACAATAGCACTAATTATTTCCTTGTCCATCTTCTTCTTCCTCCTCCTTCCTCCTCCTCTTCTTTTTCTTCTTCTAAATATGTTGTACACCTGGAGCAGATTCACTGCAGTACTGCTTTGGGTAAACTACCTGCTTTGATCCTGCCTGAATCACAAAAGGCCCAGTCTCCATGTGTATGTGGGGCAGGAAATCATATGTGGAGAAATGTGGTGCAAAGGAGAAATAATAGCCTGGAACATTTACATATCCCTTTCATCAGACTCACCTTCTCATTCACTCTCACACACAGTATCACTGTATCAAAAATTATAGCCACTCTTAGCTCTCCACTAAATCATAGATTAATTTGTGTACTGAGGCTTGGTCCCAGAATCTACTTTCATTGCTGAAAAGTAGTGCTCAAGTATGCTACAACAAGCAAATTACCCCTGAGAATATTCAGAGCGCCCTTCCTTCAGTAACCTCCGCACACTTTGGATTAAGGAAACTGTGTTTCCAGGGCAGATGGCATAGCTTCCAGGCTCACTTCAATCCCTGGCATGCTTCTTTTAAGAAGTTAAGCACTTCTCCAATCTTAATCTGGCCCAAATTGCATCTGTGCCACCCTGCTGTAGTAGGAGCAGAAATGAAAGCTCAGCTTTGATGATGCTCTCAAGTTATGAAAGCAGATTAAACAACATCAAAGTTGCTGAAGGACATCATTCAAAGTCAAAGGGCATGCTTGTATTCAAATATTTAGCAGACGAAATGGATGTTCATGTTTGATTCGCAAATTTAAAGAGCAGTACTGGGTTCATCTCTATTTACAAATATTGCTAACAGCTTAGTGCCAAGCATATCCTAAGTGTTTGCAGGATTTATTAGGCCTTAATGCTGTTCAGAGGAAAATGATGCCTTTTCCAGAGATGATAGATCCTGTTAGCATACTTTGGGATGGCACTGGGAATTTTGAAAATTCATTTTCTGATTAGTTCTGCCCTCTGTTAGATTTGATGTGAAGGGAAGAGTGGCCCTATGAAGGTTAATTGACATATTTTATAACATTTTCTGAACATAAAGTAATACAGCTTGTTTTCTGCTGCAGCAGAGGATAGAAGTAGAGAGAATCCAATTGTAGGGATGGAGATTTTGGGTAAGCATCAGTGAGAACTTTCCCCTGGTCAGTAGAGGAATCTAAACTACCCTGCAAGGTTGCAAACTCTTCTGTCAACAGATGAGTATGCTTAGTTTTGGATATCTTCACTGGCAGGGGATTGGACCAGATGACTATTCTACAGTTCGATGATGCTGTGACATTATGAACAAGATGTATACATTAACAAACATTAATAACACCAACTAAATAATTGTTTTTCACTCAGGAATGGGCTATGGCAAGGGTGGAAAGAAGGGGAATCCACAATCCTCTGATGAAGTCTGTTCTACACATGAACAGCTCTTACAGTCAATAAATTCCTCCTGGTGTTTAGGTGGAGTCTCTTTCCTTGTAATCTGAATCCATTGGTTTAGTTTCTAGTCTCCAGAGCAGCAAAAAACAAACTTGTTCCATCTTCTACCTGAAATTCACTCCAATATTTAAAGATGCCTATCATGTCATTGTCTTCTCTTCTCCAAGCAAACCATCCCACCTTTGAAAGTTCTTCCATATAGGGTTTGCTTTCCAGACTTTTCATCATCTTGTTTGCTCTTCTTTGGACACATTCCAGCTTGTCAACATCTTTCTTGAACTGTGGTGCCCAGAATTGGACACAGTATTTGAAGAGAGATCTGATCAATGCATCAAAATGGCATTATTATTATTATTATTATTATTATTATTATTATTATCCTTTATTTATATAGTGCTGTAAATTTACACAGTGTTGTACATACAATCTTATATTTAGACAGTTCCCTGTCCTCAGGTTTACTACTCTTGATCTGGACACTATCCTCCTGTTGGTGAGGTCCAGAATTGTATTGGCTTTTTTGGCCACCATGTTACATTATTGATATATATTTAGCTTGTGGTCCAGTAAGACCCCAAAATCCTTTTCATTTGAACTGCTTTTAAGCCAAGTGTCACCCATTCCTGTAATAATGTAATTCCTTTTTAATGTACTTTTTTCTATGTTTTTAATTGTACTGTTTTAATGTTGCGAAGCCACTCTGAGTCCCAGTTCTGGGGAAAAAGCAGGATACAAATACATATAACAACAACAACAACAACAACAACAACAATTCAATATTTGTGAGTTTCATTTTTCTTGTCTAGTACATTCAATTTCCCCTTATTGAAATTCATGTTGTCAATTGTCAGTGTTGTTCCAGGTTCGCATTATGTTAAGATAATTTTGAATCATGATTTTGTTCTCTGGAGCACCTCTAAACTCTCTCAATAGACTGCTGCCTTCATGTGTGATGAAAGATGCTGAGATTGAAGCAAGATTTAATTGCAATCTCTGTCTGTTTCTGTATATGGAGTGAATGGGGAACATTTTCTGTTTTGCCTCAGTCAACAAAAATGGGACTGCCCGACTTATGGGGCTGGTCCAGTTGCTGTGGTCTGGGGCAGTGTGGCTTCCCTGGTGGCATGGGGCATGGGCCTTTGGGCCCAGCGTGGCAGCTAGAGCTGGTGTCAGAGCTTCTGGCCTGCTGGGACTCCAACTCCCAGGTTGCCTGGGAGTGGACACACCAAAGCACCTTGCCTTTGCCTGGCTGGGCCACTTCTTGTCTGGCCAGGACTCCAACTCCCAGGCTCATGATTGGTGGGCTGCAGTGGCCGAGACCCTGGGATTGACCAGGAGGCAGGGGGCCCCTGCCTCCTGGCCACTGATTGGCCAGCCAGCCTTTCGGAGCCATTTTGTTTGCATTAAATAGGACCTCTGTATCTGGGACATGTTCCTTAGTGAATTCAATGGGGTGTCACTTTGGCAGCACCCCTTGAGTCTGGGCCAGGGCCTACAGGTTCATTCTGATGCATCAGGTAGCCTGGGCTTTGTCGTCTATTTTCAGGGCCACTGGTGTGTCCAGCGCTGGCCAGTGCACTGGTCAGAAATGGGGATCTTGCAGGACTTCACCTTCTTTGAGTTTTTCCCCATCCTGGTGGTGGTACATACCTGGGGCAGTGAGCTGGCCAACAGGGAGGTCTGCTTCTGGTGTGTCAACCAGGCAATGGTCAGGGTCCTCGACCAGCAATATTGCAAGTCTGAGCAGTACATGCTCCTGGTGCGTCCTTTTGTCCTCCATTGCCTCAGAACAACATTACTTTCAGGGCCTGCTTTGTGCCTGGCCTCTATAATAACATTGCAGCCAGTCTTTGAAATAAGTAGCAAGGTTCCATCTGCTGGCACCAGGAGTGGACCCCTCATCCATGTCTTTCCCAAAGAAATTGTGGGGATTGGAAGTCTGCTGTAAACCAGGCTGCTTTGGCTTCGCTGGCTCCAGCTACCCTCCAAGCCTATAGAAAGACGATGTCTAAACTTCAGATATTCTTTACGGCTAACGGGCTCCGCCCCCACTGGCCAATCTGGGCCAATACAGTCCTGAAGTTTTTGGTTTGGCTAAGGGAGGCTGGCATTGCTCCCTGCACCATGGTGGTTCACCTAGCAGGCATCTCCTTATTTTTTTCCCTAAGGTGGGAGGATTGCAGGACCCTGGAAGGCTGGAGGAGATTGGCTTCCCAAAAGCTAGACAGAAGGAGGCCCATTTGCTTTAAGATTCTCTGCAAACTTACTACACACCTCCGGAAGGTTTGCAATTCCAGGGCTGAGGCTCATCTGTTCCATGCTGCATTTGTCACAGATTTCTTTGGGGTACGGCAGGTGGGAGAGCTGGTTCCCTCTTCCAGGTCAGACAAGTCTGGTTGCTGTATCCAGGTCAGCGACATATCCTTTGGAGTCAACCCTGTTTATATAGCTCTTCGCAGGTCCAAGTGTGACTAGCTGGGGAAAGGAGCCACCATCACCCTACAGAGGCTACACAGCTACAGCCTCTGCTCCATGCGGACTCTGCGAAGATTCTTGTCATCTGGCCCACAGGTGGAGGGCCCCCATCTTTGTCTACAGTCATGGTTCACTGCTCACTAGATACCAGGTTGTGCCAATTCTATGCATGGCCCTTCAACGAGCAGGAATGCCTGCTAGAGACTTTGACAGCTACTCTTTTTGAATCAGGACTGCAACTGTTGCTGCGGAATGCAGGCTGCCGGAGTATACCATCAAGTGGTTGGGCAGATGGAAATCTAGGGCATTTGCCAGTTATATCCGCCCTCAAGGACCATTGCCAGGGACTCAAAGGCGTGGGTCAGAGGGGTCACACTTTTTGATTTTGGGGGGGTTGAGGGTTGGTGGAAGGCGGGCCTAGGGGAGGCCTTACCTTTGTGGCAGCAGCATAGGTCTTGGATGTGATGGGTGTGGTTTCCTGTGCTGCGGAGCACTGGATCGGGAGTCCCATGGGACCCGGGGGATGTAAGGGTGTAGCAATGTTGCCAATACAGGGGCAGCATCAATTCAGCATTCCTCGGTGACAAGGGGCGAACATGCGCATATGCGCATAACTGGCTTTCAAGGTGGCGGGGCACCTTAAGCAGGTTCCCCTTCTGTCATCCTGAAGCCTGGCCGTGACCAGATCCAGACCTTATGCTTTTGGGCCAACCCTCTATACTTGTTTGCTGTATTCAATAAAGTTGTGGCCTTTTTCATGCCAATTGGTTCTCCGTTGTGTTTTTCCACCCCTCCCCCTCTTTCCACAGCAACATGTAGGGCTTAGACTGGATTATTTTGTTGGCAAACTGAGATGTCGGTGGGCATTTGTTCCCTTTGTTGAAAGTTCTTACATTTCTTGTTTGATTTGTTGATTTTCTGAACCTACTCACTCTGCAGAAGAAGAGGCACAAGGGGCACTGCAGAAGAAGAGTATACTGAGCACATCTGGAAATTTGAGATTTTTGTAGATTCTCTCTCAAAACAGCTGCCTTGAGAGGGCTTCTCCATTCATAAAATGTTAACTATGTTGGATTCAGTCAGTCACAAAACACCAGTTTATGTTGAAATTTGAGGTGTCTAGCACCATGTCCTGAAGAGTTATGGTTGTCACAGATATAGATGGGATGGAATCCTGTTGGTAAAGTAGACACAAGGTATTAATAGTTTATTGGGTGTCGACTTATAGACAAATCATATTGAATTAATAGCTCTGCTCTAAACTAAAATAGGATTTAGGTCATTCTCTTTTAATTTTATAGATGCGTATCTGTTTCCATGGTTAAAACCACTATGAAGTTTAGCTAGAGACTATGAATATTTGTAAATGGGAAACTTTCTATGAAAAGCTGGAAACAAAAAAGAGTGGATTCCTAAACTTTTGTTTTTACTAGCTGTCTCAGAAATATTATTCATTGATTACTGGCCTTCTTTCTATGGCTAAGGTTGCATAAACATTAGAGTTTTGTTTGGTTCCTGTTTCCTTCTTACTTGGCTAATAGGCCCATTATTATTTTCAGCCACGGGAAAATCATTTGAACTTGACATTTTTATTCTTCTTTTTATCAATATTGGTAGAAGCAGAAGCTATTAAAATCCTAATTCTATGTCACCCCAAATACTGACCATTGTACTAGTAAAGGCCATGAAAGAAGCTAAGCTAGAGCAGTTTAAAGTTCTTGCTCTCTTAACCAGTATTTCATGGTAGGTGTCATCTTTCTATCAGGAACATCATGGGACCTTAAGGCTGATTCTATGAATAGTTTACATGAACATTATATTTTATAGGTGACTGGTATTAAATGATTCAGTAAAATAGACCATCTGGCTATGGAGGTGACACAGCCACAATTATGTTTCTTACTGTAAATTCCACAGCTCCTTGAATTTTGGCCTTTACAAGTGTAGAAGATATTCTAGAGCTGTAGACCAAAGTGTCTCACTGACCTCTTCTTCCAACAGCTGTCATTGCTAAATCAGGCCCTTTGATAAGGTGAGATTATTTATGGTGTAAATCATGTTTTGCAGCAATGCTTCTATACTGGACAATAGTAACACTAGTGATCAAACCAACACCACCTTTATCTATTTGACTTGTAGGTTCACTGTAGAAATAATGCAGTATGATAGCCCATTTTAACTGCCATACCTTCATCCTATGGAATCCTGGGATTTGTAGTTTTGTGAGGTACCAGGACTCTGGAAGTAAAGGCTAAAGACCTTATAAAACTACAAATTTCAGCATTCCATAAGATGGAGCTACAGCACTTAAGATGGTGTCAAATTGAATTATTTCCATGGTGTAGATGCACCCTTAGATCACTGATATCTCTCAGTTCAACAAATTTCTCAGATCAGACAATTTAAGAACAATTATATGTTTTTGTAGACTGAGGCTGCTATCACACTGCAGGAATAAAGAAATCCCTAAGTGGCTCAATGGGGCCTTTTATTTTTCCTCTCATCCTTTAGAACTATCTCAGGATCTTATCAGCAGAGAGCCCTTTCTCTTCCTTTCCACCCATTTTTTTTCAAACTGAGGAATCCTTGCAGCAATGCTTTATCCTTCTGTTTTCCCAATATGTCATGATGAGTAATGATAGCCACCTTTTCTTCCTCTGTGGCTTCCCTGCTCATAGTTTTGGCTTTTTGATTTCAAACTGGGTACTACAACTTAGATGGCAAGCAAAAATACTTTAAAAAAATTGTTAGCAAAAAGGCCTGATGAATTATGGCTGCCAGCCTTAATTTAGGGGGATGCCCATGGTCCCCATGCACTGAATGTAAGTGAGAAGCAGACTGTGGAGGCTAGCCCCACAGGCTAGTATCACCAGATTTCCTTTCATGAACATATGGCTAATGTTCATTGTTGTTGTTGTTGTTGTTGTTGTTGTTGTGTGTTGTGTGTCCCACCTTCCCCATAAATTGGGATCACATTCTCTAACAAGATCATCATACTTCAAGCTTGTGGAATCTTCTCTGACATTTTTGTAGCATCCCAAGGTCCACCACCTGGAGTTGTTGTTGTTGTTGTTGTTGTTGTGTGCCTTTAAGTCATTTCCAACTTATGGTGACCCTAACACAAATCTATTATGGAGTTTTCTTAACAAGATTTGTTCAGTGAA
>JAOEGL010000001.1:146028878-146076378 GCA_034509955.1 Urosaurus nigricauda | reverse complement strand
CGCCTTAACTTTTTGCTAGCGAGGAGGGCAAAGTTTCTGTAAAGGATTGGAGGGGGCATTTGGGCGGCCACTCCCTCCTTTGCCTTTCTTGGCTGCCCAAAAATTCAAACGGCTGGTGGTTTCCTGAGATATTACTTCTCTTTTTCTTCCCTTCTCCCTTTCTCTGCTGATGAGTAGAGTTGAAGTCTCCATTCCTTCTGATGCTGAGTTCCAGACAACATCTCCATTCCCATTTTTAAAAGTTCACTTTTTTAGAAGCTAGAGGCTTGGCACCCTTTTTCAGGTAGACCATTGATATCATTGCTGCACACCATACACACACATATCTTTTGTTGTGCCTGCTTATTGGCTTAATGTCCAAGCCACCAAACATCCCTCACTTTATTAGTGTGGAGGTTGTTTTTGATTTTGTTGCTTGAGGAAGGTGTTTTGTTTTTGTTTGTTTTCATAAAGGTATTGCATGACCCTACAGTTACTGTTCAAAGACATAGCTAGGTTAGTCTGTTTCAGCGCCTTTGAAGCAGGAAAAGGAATGTCTACATCTGATGAAATGGACTGGAACCCATGAACGCTTATGCTAGAAATTGACTTGACAGTAGGTCCAAAACCCACTGCAGAAACAATCCAGTTTGAGACCACTTTAATGGCCCTGGCTCAGTGCTAGGGAACCCTGGGAACTGTAGTTTGTTGTGGTACCAGACCTCTCTGACAGAAGGCTAGGTGTCTCACAAAACTACAATTCCCAGAATTCCCTAGCATTAAGCCAGGGAAGTTAATGCATCCTCAAACTGGATTATTTTTGCAGTGTGTTTTGGACCTCAGTCTCAAAGGTCCCACATGATTCCCCTACTTCCCCCTCCATGAACCAACATGCTGTCTACTAAATCGGCATTGTAAATAAGACTGTGAGAATTACTAGCCTGCAAGAAGAAGAAGAAAAGAAAGATTATGTCCTGCATTGTAGAAGTTGGAAGGATTTCTTTGCCTGTTTCTATTCTGGGTGTAGCAGAAAGTGCTCCCATCCACTAAGAACCCACTTGGTTTCTGTATGGAATGAGCTAAAATCCTGTCTCATGCAACCAACTAACTTTTTTGTTGTTAATTTGGATTTGGATTTGAGTTATGGCAACCTTATGGATAAGAGACCTCCAAGGTTCCTGGTTATCAGTTGCCCTGGGCAGGGCTGTAGTTTTGATTGAATATTCACCTGTAAAGGGGTCTTCTTCTTTTCCTAATGCCTTCCACTTTACCAAGCATTATCAACTTTCTAATGAGTCATGTCATCTCATGATACAGCCAAAGCAATTGCCTCATTTTGGTCATTTGGGCTTCTAATGAGGGTTCAGGCTTTATTTGTTCTCAGACCCATTTATTTCTTTTTTTCTTTTCTTTTCTTTTCTTTTCTTTTTGGCAGACCATGGTATTGCATCCAACTCTCCTCCAGCACCAAATTTCAAATGCATTGTTTTTCTTCCTGTCAGCTTTCCGCACTGTCCAGCTTTCACACGCATACATAGAAATTGGAAATCCAATGGGATGGACAATCCTGAAACCATCCCACTTAGTTATATGGAATTATGTATATTCACCTATGCCTAAGAGGCTATTTAAATATAAGGCTCTTCCATCTATAAATGTTGATGTGTCAGTGTAACTCCATGGGATGTTTGGGCAGAGTGTGGGAAAAAGATACCTTCAGACTACTACTTAAGACATGGCTATCTTCCATGCTACCTGAGAAGTTCTGGTAGCTGTAGACCAAAAGAGTCACTTTTCTAAGCTTGGAGGAGGGGATTTCCTCTTCTTCCCAGAGAACCTGTCATATAGACACTTCCCATTGGGTTGTGTCCTTGCTACACAATCAGTAGTTTGATGCCCTGACTACAACCTATGCAATCTTGAAATTTGTAGTTTAGTTAGGTGTTTGAAATTCTCTCTCCCAGAGAGCTCTAACAGTTGTGGGGAATGTGCATTGCAGCAGTGGTTTTTACATGTCACTTCTCCAGATATTCTAGCTTTCACTTCCAGAAGGCTCACCCAGCATGGCTAATAGTCAGGAATCATAACAGTTGAAGTCCAGAAGAGCCAGAGGACTAAAGTTTGAAAGCTGTTAAACCAGAGCACGCTGGCAAAGGATTTTCAGTACCTCACCAAACTACAAACCCAGTACAACCCCTATATCCACAAGGGATATGTTCTGTGGAAATGCAAAACCATGGATAATAGCAAACGCTATTGAAATGAATGGTTTCTGGAGGAAGTTGACCACAGAGTTGCATTGGAGGACCTAGAGATAAGACTGCTCTAGGTATTTCTGGGTCCTCCAGCAGAACTCTTACGGTTTGCTTCCACCAGAAGCATACTATAGAACTGTAGAGGATCTAGAAATGCCTAGAGAAAACCTTTTTACATGGGTGAGTGAAAGTGTGGGTACCATGCATGTCCATGCTTAGTTAAAAGTTTATTTATAACAGCTTTTCATTGTAATTCTTATTTGAAAGAAGATATATCAAGAAAGTCTGCATCACTGCAGAAGCCTCATTGTACAACTTTTATAAATCCTTGATTTATAATATATTTATACATTTATAATGTATATTTAGATGCTTTAAAATAGAGGGGCAACCATGTTATACTTAATTTGTAGTCATCTAAGTAAGGATCCATGTGTTTAGTTTCTGCCATAAAAGCTGGGACTTTCCTCTGTCACAGACAGCACAGTCATACAGGAAAAGCTGACTGTTTGTGGATTGCCTGCATATGCACTAGAAAGCAGTGAATCATTGACTGAATGTGTAGCAAGGGTCTGTGCTGAACTAAACAAACACCTGCACAGTTGTTGCCCAGTACTACAATAAATTTTCAAAACATGGTTTATTGTCCACATTGCCTCCATGTCTGGTGATCTCCAAACTTTCTTGGTCACTGACATAACGGAATGAGATGGTTGAATAGAGTGATAAAACCTCTATATCAAAAGGGACTGCACCACTATATCATCGTTTGTGGTTAGCAGAAAATTTTAAATGCAGAAGTATAACTCTATTGTTTGTGATAGAATAGCATGGCAAGGAACAAACTTCCATATCTGCCCTGACTCATAAAGACATATCCTCATAGTATTGTTTCCAGAGCTCTTGTTTCCCTGAAAGAAAAGAGCACCTAGGGAATGATTTGGGCACTCTCTTTCACTGCTGTATTCTTTAACTTTTTTCCCCCTGTCATTCAATTACAGCTGCCTCCTGGAATCTTTATTTTTATGACCGAAAACAGCACTGATGAACCAGGCTCTGGTGATGATGGGGACTACCAAGAGGTGTGTTTGCAAGAGGAAAATGCCGATTTCAACCGTATCTTCTTGCCCACAATCTTCTCCATCATCTTCTTGACAGGAATCATTGGCAATATCTTGGTTATTGTTGTTATGGGCTATCAAAAGAAGCTGAGGAGTATGACCGACAAGTATAGGCTACATCTCTCTGTGGCTGACCTTCTCTTTGTCATCACTTTGCCCTTCTGGTCTGTGGATGCTGTCATCAGCTGGCACTTCGGAAATTACTTGTGCAAAGCAGTCCATTTCATTTACACCATCAATTTGTATAGTAGTGTCCTCATCTTGGCCTTCATAAGCTTAGACCGGTACCTGGCAATTGTACATGCTACCAACAGCCAGAGACCCAGGAAATTATTGGCTGAAAGGATTGTCTATGTCGGCGTTTGGCTGCCGGCCCTCCTATTAACTGTACCTGATATAATATTTGCTAGCACTAGTGAGGTCGGTGGAAAATATGTCTGCCAGCGATTTTACCCTCATGACACCTGGTTGATTTCCTTCAGATTTCAGTATATTTTAGTGGGTCTTGTTTTACCTGGCCTTATAATACTGACTTGCTACTGCATTATCATTTCTAAGCTTTCACACTCAAAAGGCCATCAGAAGCGTAAAGCCCTTAAGACCACTGTCATCTTGATTGTTGCTTTCTTTGCCTGCTGGTTGCCATACCACATTGGCATCAGCGTAGACACCTTTGTTCTCCTTGGATTCATTGAGAATGGCTGCAACTTTGAAGCGATACTGCACAAATGGATCTCCATTACTGAAGCCCTAGCATTTTTTCACTGTTGCCTGAATCCTATACTTTATGCTTTTCTGGGTGCCAAATTCAGGACATCAGCTCAAAATGCTTTGACCTCTGTTAGCAGGGGCTCAAGTCTCAAGATCCTTTCCAAAGGCAAACGAGGAGGACATTCTTCTGTTTCGACAGAGTCAGAGTCTTCTGGTTTCCATTCCAGCTAACAACACTTTTGAAGGGATTTCAGTATTTGTAAAGAACGGGACTCATTCATATATACACATTCCATAAGATTTTGGAGGGTGATATCCTCCAAAATAATGCATAAGTTTATTCCCAGTTGGAATATTATATTTGTTTAGTTTTCTGTGGACTTATTTATAAAATATAAAACAAAAACTGTACATGTTGATAAGAAGTGTCTGGGCAGGACCTGAGAATAAATGACTGGTTGACAAAGTTTTACTGCTTGTATATCTGGTTTTACAAATGTTAGGTCTAAACACTTTTAGAGTGTAGCATGTCAGTGTGTGTGATTTGTTTGTATATAAAGGAAGTATATCTGCTGAAAGAAGGAAGACTTCTGTATTCAGGATTCTGTCGCTGTCCCATATTGTGTTAGCTGTGTTACACTGGTTTAATGGCATTTTAGATTTTAAGTTCAGCCCACCTCCTAATAAAGGCAGGGTCAAAAGGCATGCAATTGAATGCATCTAGATTACAGCCAGTGGCACTTACAACCAAAGTCTGTTCAGTCAATTACTTCTCTGTGGGGTTGAGAGATGAAACAAATGCGTTTGCAAATCTCTGTCATTGTAAAGTTGTAAATAAAAATATGTGAGAAAGAAAACCACCTGGAATGGTATTTTCATTTTAAGTTTCGTGTTAATTGTTTTTACTTTATTTTAGTTTTCAGTTGCTTATAAATACTTTTTTTAAAGAATATTGGGGAAAGAAGAATAAACAGGACATTATTCAGTCAAAGCAAAAAATCTTTCCAGAGTGTATTACTGATTAGCCTTTTTTATTCTACATAGTACAACCATATAATGAGTTATGAATTTTGTCTGTATCTCACCTGGCTGCAAAATGCAACATCTAGTTCATCCAAAAGAAGTAGCCATCCAAGCCTGCATCTATGCCTAGACCCAAATGTGTGTGTGATGTGCGCCTTCCAGTCATTTTCGACTTATAGTGACCCTAAGGCAAACCTATCATGGGCTTTTCTTGTCAAAATTTGTGCAGAAAAGGTTTGCCATTTCCTTCCCCTGAGGCTTCATTTAGGCAGAAACAGAAAACTAAAATAGTACAAATTTGGATTAATAGGACACTTTGTATAGCTACCAAACCCATTCCGATAAAAATTATATAGTTGGTGAAATAAAATGGCCCTTATCTTCATAATCAACATAATACTGTAATTCCTTCTGAAGGTTAGCTCCTGTTTTAGTGCACTGCATAATGAGACAAACTTGGCATTAAACCCAAATTGCCCTATATATGTGTTTTCCTAAAATTACAGTGATTCACTATATTGTTTACTTGTAAAGCAGGGGAGGGGGGTTCCTGCCACTTCTTTCCCTATTAACTCTCCTTCCATTGGGCCTCTGATTATTTCTTGGGGCACCTGTATGGAAGAGCCCAGAAGATGTGGGCGGCACCATTCTGAACCAAGAAGAGAGGCAGGGTACCATGGGGCTCTTTCAAATGTGCTGAATTCCATGAATTGTATTAAAATGATCATGTAGACTAGGTATTCCCATCCAGAGCTAGGAAAAGTTACTTTTAGAGAATTACAACTCAGCATCCTCCAGCCAGCCATGTTTCCGTCACTTGCAGACCGTAAAGGATTAGATAACTGCACTATTTCTGTTATAAATGGAACTTACATTTGTACCATAACCAGCATTTACAGTAACTTGTCTGCCACTGTGAAATACGTTTTATCAGTCATCTGAAATTAAATGGAGTAGAAAGTTGTCTGTATTTGTATTAAGCCTGTGTTAAGGGGGAAAAGGAAAGAATCCCTTTAAGCCCCTTAGCTTACACAGCGATCATCTTTTTGGGATGAGGCTTTACACGGCTTTGGGTGAGTGCACATTCTCCACTGAGCATTTTTGCAGGCCTTGGATAATATCTGAGAGTAACCCATGAGACAGGCAAGCAGAGAAGTTGTTATTGTTATTATATTTTATATATATCCTGCCTTTCTCCCAATATGGGGACTCAACATGGCTAACAGTACAAGTTGAAAACAATACAAAAGCATTAAAAGGGAGATACAAAGTTTTTTAAAAAATTAAAAGTTAAAAAAGTACACATTAAAATTTTAAAATTTATTGTTAGATTATCCAGTTTGTTTTTCTCCCTCATCTTTCTAGAACATGTGAGCCCAATAAACTGTTAAGAACGGACCAAAGACAATCGTAAGAGGATTAATACTAGATGTGATCATTCAAAATCAAAAATCTCTCATGTGCAGAGATGGTATAGCTCTAGAAATAGCACACTGGAGGCAAATGGGAGAAGGGGAAGGAAGGAGAACATCAACTGGTATCTTCATCTCTTGTCTTCAAGAGCCCTGTGGACATTTTGCCGACCACAACTGAAAGCAATCCAGGAGTGGCCTTTTGTTTTTTCCACTCTATAAATGAGGGTAAAAATGGAAATAGTGTGCACAGGTATACAGAAACTTGCAGGATACATGTGCAGTTGCTAAAATAATAAATGTGTCAGGAGGCATATGAACACTTTAAATTAGAATTTAAATTCAGCTTAATAGTGTCTCCACTATATCATAGACCCTTTTTCCATCAAAAGGCCTAGATCCTGCAGCCCTTCCTTACATAGCTGCTCCTTTCTTAGAACCAATTCAGGGGGGGGGGCTCATGTTTAAATCATGTTATGTTAAACAAAGCCCCTTAGAAGGTCAGCAGTGCAGTTCAATTTGCATAGAGTCCAGTCCACACAGCCCAAGCTGGTGGGCACATTTCTAATAAACCCAACCTTAATAGATTCCAAAGGCTCAGGAAAACAACATATGCATAGTTCCACAGAATTAATATAACAAAAGCAAACGTCTGGCAGTTTCTGTCATTTAAACTTTGTGGGGTTTTCCAGCGTGATTTGAATAGGCCCCACTTTTGACTCTATTTTAGCAACTGCATTGCATCTTCTTTGCAACATACATACTCAAATGTTAGTGATGTATCCAATGCTAAAGAACATCAGATAACTCAGATAAGAAAAAGACTAGTGGGTGAAGATGGATTGCTCTGTATTCTCATCCAAGCTTTAGTAAATGTGTTCACATCACGTGCAGGAACTGAATAGACAAATTTGAGATAAAAGAATAGGTCATGTTTTTGTAACAAAGGCTCATCCTTTCAAAGTAAAAAAGCAGCAGCGGTTGGAACCTCTGGACCATGAACCAGATTTGGACTACTAGAAAACCTTCTCCCCAAAACCTCATCCCTTCAGAAGAAAGAAAGGCAGGTGAACAAGGTGGTCATGGTCTCAAGCTACACAGTCTGCATCATTCATAATCCCCAATTCCAGATGTTACTGGGAGAACTTAAGTGATACAGGACAAAAGCAGTAAAAGTGACAAATTACTACCTGACACTTGCTTCCCAATGGAGACAATGAGCTCCAAGTGAAGCCAGTGCATGGCTTGGCACCTGGAGGAGCCTGCCAGCCACTTTTCAATTTCAAAGACTGTGTGTGAGCCTTGGGGTAGAGGTCCATCTCCCAGGACTCTTTCAAACGGGGAGGAATTTCTCCCAACTCCGAATGGAGCCAATACGGATTCATGTAAATTCGCTTGTTTAGCGAATTTACATGAACCCCTGCTCCGTTCGGAATTACTTCCCATTACCCGAAAATAACCCCCTCCTGCCCGAATTTGCATGCGAAGCTTTAATTCTCAATAACGTAAAACCCATGATTGCATTCGAATTGGCTTCCCTCTTGCCCGAATTTGCATGCGAAGAGTTAATTCGCAATAACGTAAAACCCATGATTGCATTCGAATTGACCTTAAATTATACTTCCAATTTAGCCTTGTATGAAAGAGTCCCCAGTGTCAATTGCCTTCTGGATTGCTCACTGGGGAATTTCAGCTCCAGACCCAACCCCTCACATGAGTTACCCTCATATGAGTTACTTAATTTCATTACACAAGTGGAAATATGAGAATAAAATTTATGGATAAGGGGAAGAATTGGCCTCAGAGAAAATATATCTGTCAAAGCCAGTTCATCTCCATCTTAGAAGGCTTTCAGCTTCCCAATAGCAATCGCCCTGCCTATTCTGGGAAAGAATGGGATTCAGAAATTATGCTATCTCCCTAATCCAGTTACTTCTCAACCTTCAATACTCTAGACAACAAGCAGCAGTCTATGAAGTTTAGTAAATGTTTACAGGAGAGACTGGTGGCTTCCATGTCAGTGGAGTGGTGAATATGATCAGAGTCTCTGTCTAAACTTTAAAGGAGTTATCTAAGGGTGTATCTACACTGTAGAAATAGTGCAGTTTGACACTTTTTATTTGACACAGTTTGACATTCTGTAGGATGTCACAGCTCCATCCTACAGAATCCTGGAATCTGTAGTTTTGTGAGGCACCAGCACTCTTTGGCAGAAAAGGTTAAAGACCTTGTAAAACTGCAAATCTCAGGATTCCATAGGAGAGAGCTACAGCATTTAAAGTGATGTCAAATTGCATTATTTCTACAATGTAGATGCACCCTAAGTTGCTATACCGTAAAGTTTAGCACCTTTGAATAATTCCATCAAAGTATGGCTGAAAATCCAGAGTGCACTTGCTGCCCCATTAACATGAAAGCAATCAGCTGCCACAGGAAATGCACACACTTACTTTAGGGCTCAAAATAAAGGTTATAGAGACCTGGCTTCAAACCCTATATTAACCATAAATTCAACCATAAAGTGGTTGAACTTTGGCCACTCATTAACATTTAGCCTAACTTCCACCAGAGATGTGGACATGACTTTTTTATTATTTCCAGGAATGAAAATCCAAAAGATAATTACATTCTGATCTGCCCACCAGACTGGTAGCTGAGGGCCTAACCACAAATATCATAGTCCTCAAGCATCCCAGGAAGTTCCTTTTATTTTCTTTTGTTTATAAATAAAGACCATAAAGACATTCTATTTGCATATTCCAGTCCCTTATGATGTCATGTAACCTTCAATCATACATGGGGATGATGTTTCAGATTCAAGCCAGTTTCCAAAATTTGACAATATTGCTAAAAATGGAGGCTGATGTGAACTGGCAAAACCACCTCAGAGTATTCTTTGCCTAAGAAATTCATGGGTCATCATCAGTTGACAGGCTACTTGAAGACACACACACACACAAAACCCTGGTGAAAGCAGCTGCATCAGAGATTTCATTAGTGGAACTGGTTTAGGGTGGAGGTTTTCCTTTAGTTTTGTTTTCATTGAGATCCTACACAGGGTTGAGCTGCAATTAAGATGGCACAAAACATCCCTAAAACCCAAAGTTGGACAGCAAAAAAAGGGGAAACAAATCAACTCATTTGAGAAGTAGTGCTAGAGAAGAGTGCTGGGGATATTGCAGATGGCCAAAAAGACAAATAAATGGGTCCTAGAACAGATCATAGAATCATAGAATCCTAGAGTTGGAGGATCAAGCTGCTTTCCCTGGAAGCTAAGATGAATAAACCGAGGCTGTCATACTTTGGCCACATCATGAGAAAGCACAACTCATTAGAAAATATAATGTTGCTAGGAAAAGTGGAGGGCAGTTGGAAGAGAAGGAGCACATATCCAATCAAGGAGGGCATGGCCTGAGCCTGCAGGACAACTCAAAGGCAGTTAACAACAATAACAAATAACAAATAAATTCTGCACGCTTATTTCCACTGATACTGAGCAAAGTGACAATCAATCTGCTGCTGCATG
The DNA here is from genome assembly GCA_034509955.1 of Urosaurus nigricauda. Taxonomy (NCBI): domain Eukaryota; kingdom Metazoa; phylum Chordata; class Lepidosauria; order Squamata; family Phrynosomatidae; genus Urosaurus; species Urosaurus nigricauda. The sequence continues at coordinate 146,066,351 of JAOEGL010000001.1, read as the reverse complement.
GTTTGGGAAATGATCTCAGGACTCCGCTGTTAACTTTGGCCTCTCCTTTACAGCTCGTAGCCAAGCAGCTTTTGTATCCCCCAGGAAACTTAGGCAAGGGAATCTGTAACAGAACAAAAACCAATAGTGCTTTACTAGCAGGGGTTCCTTTTGTGAAGAAACTACAGGGAGTGTTTGTAAGAGAAACAGCCCACTAATTTTAAACCAAGAGTGGGCCAAAGGCAGCCTTCCAGATATTGTTGGCCCACAAATCCCATCCCATGATGAGGATTTCTGGGAGTTGCTATCCATTTTCAGCTAGAGGGCTGCACTTCACCCACTTGTTTTAAACCACGTAGGCTGGATCCTGATAGGACAGCTTATAAATGTTATAACAGAAAAACACCCTGAATAAAAGTCTTCAAGATTAGCAATGTTTCTAATCAACAAGAATTTTAAGAATTTTCTGGAATAAAAAAAAATTAAAAAGCTGAACCACATCTATTTATGTAGAAGATTTATACTACCTCTTTCAATAAAATAGACTTCTACTGAGATTGATAGCAGATGCCAAAGTGTTCTTCATCTTTCCTTTGTCTCAATAGATAATATACTTAACATTTTGTCACACTGTCAAAGAAGTTCAGAAAAACAGGTATCTGGAGGCCTATAGCCAACTGTCAGTTTGTCCTAACTATGCTAGAGCCACTCAATCAAACAAGCACTTGGTAAAGCAGTACTCATTTTTACTTAGGACTAAACACTGGATATAGGCTGGAGTCGTCTGCTGTGAGATATATAATAAAAAATGGGCTTAATCCTGTTTATGCCTTATGGCAGAATGGCTCTAGAGAGGAACTGCTGTAGAAGCAAATGTAAAATAGGAGTGTGTCTGATTTGTTTAATGGGCAGCATATTTTGATGCTAAAGGAATATCTGTGGGCTCTTCCAGAAGGGGCACATCATGTGTCAAGACGCTATGGTATTTGTGAAGTCGAACGCTTTCATGGCCAGTATCAATAGTTTTTTGTGGGTTTTCTGGGCTATGTGGCCATGTTCTAGAAGAGTTTATTCCTGATGTTTCACCACCATCTATGGCTGGCATCTTCAGAGAATGCTTGCTTGGAAAAGAAGATGCCAACCACAGATGCTGGAGAAACGTCAGGAAGAAACTCTTCCAGAACATGGCCATATAGCCCAAAGAACCCACAAAAAGCTATGGTATTTGTTCCTATAGTCCTCAAGTTTTTTAAAAATATATCCAAATGATCTTTCTGTTGCCTTGAACTATTCCCACCTGTAAAACAACATATTATTTTTTCTTCTCGTGTTATTTTAATGGTTAGATATTACAGTGCTTCAGTGCCTCGGTGCATCATTGAAATGAGACTTCTGCACTATCATTCTAAGAAATTATTGTTAAAAGGAAGCAGAAAGTTTGCACTTTAAACCATAGGATCACCCTAGCAAACTACTGTACAATTTTCTTCAAAAAAAACTGTGAAATAGCCCTAGTATAGAGCAGAGAAATCACTATTAACAGCCCTCAAAGAGTGCTGCAGGGTAACAATAGCCAACAAAACCCAGGAGGTGATATCATGAGAATTCACATTTCTTTAGGCCAATCTGGAAGAGTCTACTGTGAATTACAACTGCATTTGTAATTCCTCTTTCAGACATTTATTCTCAAATTTAACAAAATAATTTATCGAAATCTGAAAATCTATAGATTTCTTTGGGTTATTTTATGCTTCTTTGACACACAGCCATTTGGGCATTTCATACATTAATCATTCCCTTCCCAGAACTTCTCTCCCTCCCTCCCTCTCTCTCTCTCTGTATATATATGAGAGAGAGAGAGAGAGAGAGTAGCAGCAGCAGCAGCAGCAGCAATGTTCCCCATCCCCATCCCCAATGTTCCCCATCTCTAGTAGAGGTATATATCATAGCTTGGGAAAGCTACTTTTTAAATTAAAGGCCTAAATCCAATTGCTAGTCCCAAAGAGAGTAGACCAACTGAGTCAATTTTTAATAGTAAATTATTGCTTTTCAGCTGCATTTATTCAGTGGATGTACTCTAGTTGGTACTAGCAATTGTGTATAGGTTGTTACGATACCTACATTTGATATGCAATTTTGGGAGACATGTGGACTGTATCATGACCCCTGCTTGACCCATTCCAAGGCCCTCCATAAGTCCCAAGCGAAGAGACCACGTAGGCAGGCCCCACTTGGAAGAACTGAGTTCATAGCAAGCAGCTCTCTAGAGGAAGTAGGGAGTCGCCAGACCAGTTTCGCCACTGCCCTCCGGAGTAAAGACAATAGCCTTGGCTTCACCCTTGATGAGCCAGTGATTGACTTAACCACTCAGCCATTAAGCCAGCTTCCCCTCCAAATTGTGTCCCAAACCTAAGCACATTGTACACAGATTATTTGCTCTCGACTTAAGAAAGCCCAAGCAATCAACACCTTTGTCTAGCATAGATACATAGCCTCTGGATATGTTCAGCACTATATAAGGTTCCCATTTTGAATCGCTCCCCGATGCTATTCTTGGAGGACTGGCTGGTCCACGCCAGTTTGACTTCTGCCTATAGCTCCCGCGGCCAATCTCCCCTCATCCCGGTTGTGTCCATCATCATCATCCATCTCAATCCGGCTTCCAGGAGAAGACTTCTATGGTAGATATTCCAGCGGTCTCTTTCTCTCAAACCTGACTCCCACTCTTACCCCTCCCTGTTCTCTAGCATTCAACGTGTGTGTGTGTGTGTGTGTGTGTGCCCCCTTGCTGCGTGATATTTATGCCCCTTAATAAACTGTGTATTTTATTGGACTTATTTGGACTAGTGTTACTTCTCTTGGGGTTTGTCAGAGGACCTCTGGTAGACAATATCAGGACCCGATCTCAGCGTAAGACTGTTAGGATCTTCCTCTCTGCATATTTGAGCTAATTATAATTCCCCTAAGAAAGAGACTTCCTAACAAGGTCCCAGGATGCTCCAGCTGCCATGGCCAGTCACCATGTGCAATCCAAAAAAGTAATTTTTCCTAGGCTGGAATAAGCACAATTCACACACATGCCCCATTGTACTACAGGAGTGGACAGTGGGCTTGGCAGAAGAGGAGATGTTTGGGTTGAGAGCAGTGTTCATTCAAGAACTGCTTAAAATGTTGGCACAGCTTTCCTAGTTATAACATTTGCTTATTTGGTCATTTTTATTCCAGCTCTTTCTACAACTATCTTACAACAACAACAACAACAACAACAACAACAACCAACAGTAAGATCACCCAATAAGTTTCATAGGTAAGTGTGAATTTGAATTTGGGTCTCCAGTCTCCTCAGCTTTAGCCTCCACAGCACAGTCCTGATGAGCAGGACTGCAACTTTTATTGGAGAAGGGACATAAGATGGGCTTATGCCATTGCATCCCAAGAGAAAATTAAGTTAAACTGTGTCTGTTACAAAACACATATCTAGATAGTATGAAAATGACACACACAATAACAACAATTATGGTTCAAGAGAAATAGTATGAGGTGGCCATGAAAAATTTAGTACTATTTGAAAAGTTATTGATTAGTCATTTTACAAAAGATAAATGCTTAAAGCAGTTATCCTGTTATGACAGTGGAGATATTTATCTACTAAATAAAAGTTTACCATGTTCATTTGAAAGGACTTTTTAAAAATACAGAGAAATTGTTTGGGAAAGGAAGTAACCATGAGGATGAAAGGAAGGATTTCCTTGAAGAGATGAATTCTTACAGCAACATAACAATGGTACATTCTCTTCTACTACCGACAAGCACTAAAAGGTAGGAAATGGTTGCACTTGAGCTCCTTGAAGGATGCCACTCCCTCGTGTTCAATGTCCCATGCACTCAGTGCTGGGTTCATGGTGTGAAAATAGAAGTGCAGCTGCCAGACACTTGTTGACAGAAAAAATCAACTTAGTTTGAAACAGCATCCTACCATTATGTGACTTGGCAGTAGTACCCCTTCCAGTACAATGGGTTTTTTAGATTCTTGTCTGTTATGTTTGTGTAGGAAGCTCCACGTAGCTCATGTGCCTGTTTTGATACAGGTACATGCCATAAGAATCTGAGACAGCATCTGGGGCTGATGCATAAACATTAGCAAAGCCAAACACCAGTGAGTCAGGCTTTATTCAGTGATGACCTGTCCAAACCATCTAATGCATTTCTCATTCACAGGTGTCCCAGGATGATTGAGGGGGTATTTTTAACATTATTTCAAAATATAATCAATTACTTGGGATAAACCCTGGATGGATAAGAAATTAAAGCTGTCATCAAAATCTTATCTCTAGTTGTCACTATATTAACATCACCCAACAGTAAAACTGACTAAACCACAAACTACTTGCAATCCAATTTAATCACTTTGACTGCCTCATTGCTTGAATGAAATGTGAGGAAATTGTTGTAATTAGAATTAGGGCAGGAATAAATGAATCCCAGTTTCCCCGGGTGCATTTAAATCATTATCCAACTATGGATGTTGAATCAGGTTTGGTGCTAAAATGATGGAAAGGAGAATGTTGTTTCTGTTATTCCACAGGAGGACTCAAATACTTTTTCGCCCTCAAAAAAATCTGGTAGATTTTTTTAAAAAAGTAATCAGTTATAATGAAGACATAGACCTTCAGCAGAATTTGTGTTGGTCCATATTTTAAAAATCCAAATTCTACTGAAGATCAATCGCTTGATTAGGACAAGCCAGAACGAATTAAATAGTAGTTCCACCATAGGATTTTGACCTCTCCAGAATGAGTCATTAAGTTAGATGTTCTTAAGCAATTGGGAGGGAAAGAAGAGACAAAATGTTAAAGCCACAACATCTGCATGGTAAAATAGAAAGTTCACCAGATGAAAATGGTTTGAAAGTATTAGATCATGGCTGGATGTGTAGACTTCAGCTCATTGTTAGCCTCCAATCCCCATCAGTCCCAGCCAGCCTGGCAATGAACATACACAAGAGTGGAGTGTCAGGAGATCTAAAGACCAGTGGCCATAGAATGCTGATTCCTAGGAGGAGACCAGTACCAAGAGCCTACATGCTGCAATTATAGCACTATTATAACATTTCAAAAGCCATGGCTGCATCCTAGGAAATTCTGGGGCTTGAAGTTTGGTCAAAGGCACAGGAAAAGCTCCGTAGACACTCCCTAAGTGTCAATTCCCAGGATTTCATATGACAGAACAATGGCAGATAATGTGGAATCACCATGCTATAATTGTGCGATGTGAATGTTCTCCAGGAGCCTTGGATAAATTCAAGGTCCACAGAAGTGTGCTAAAGATATTTAAAAAGCCAGGCTAGGGACCCCCAAAAACAATAAAAATTGAGAATGCCAAGCTAGCACAAAAAGCCAACTGGTTATTAGAAGCATGACAGAGAAGGGCAAAACTCAGTATCAGGAACAGGTACCCTCCACCCTGGCAATGTGGTAATGGTAAAACCACAACCCCAAGCAGTATCTACAAATGCAGATTACTGTGTTAAATCCCCCTTCTGTCCTTCCCCAACTCCTCTCCACATAAGGATCCCAAAGAACAGTCGTACATAGCATAGCTCCGTATTTACTACATCACCTAACAGTCATAGAAGAGTGAGTTGGCAAAGAGCAGTGTAGAAGTCAGCACCTTGGACTTTGGCCAGAAAGACCCAAGATTGCACAAGAAAAGAAAACGGAGGCACACAACATGTTCCCAAACAGCCTAAGACCACCAGCTCAAGCTTTTCCAGGAGTTTCTTTTCCCAGCACAAGGGAGAAACACTTTATCTCAAAGTCAACAAACCAGTTTGTTAGCACTTGACATCTCCACCATGAGCAGATATTTTGTCAATTATAATGGCTCTTAGCTGTCTTTTCAAGACCAGGGGCCCTTTCACCACCACACAATTATAGCACTATACTATTATAATTTCACTTTAACAGTTTGTAGTGTGAAAGAGCCCCAAGTTCCACCTCCCCCATGTTTGCCAGTACAACAAGGATGGTTACCACAATGCACAATTACTGGGAAAATCTACAGAAGAGTAGGACAAAGGTCAGAGCCAACAGAAAGTTTAAGTGAAGTAATAAATGATGCCACCTTTCCTGTTAATTAAAAAAAAAAGTATAGTAGCTTGAAACTGCAAATCCCAGTTATAGGAGCATACCCTCCTCCCCCAGACCCAGAATGCCCTTTCACCAGCCTGTTCTACCAGCTTTTCATGTGGCCCCTTCACATCACATACCTGTATATTTGCCTATGAACAGTGGGTACCAGTCATATGAAAAGTATTTCTGTGACACACAGGCTTTGTAGCCACTGTATTTGTTTTCTATTTTCATCTTTTGCTAGGCAGTGCAAATTGTCCAAGGCTGATTCTTTCTTAAATTCTTATCCAGCATTGTATAAATCAGTCAGCTGTCCTTGCAGGCAATGGACTAAGTATATATGAGGTATGACAGCTTGTGAAGACCTTTAGATCTGCCAGTCCATTTGATCAGTGGCAGAGGCATCCATGAAACCTACTATCTGACTAACTGTACAAATCAACAATGACAACCACTGATTCTCCTGAAATCTTGCTGTGCCATAAACTCAGTAGGTCAAGCAGCCTTAGGTTCAACATAAGTCAGGCCTGTTTTCTTGTTGTGCCTTTGCATAAATCAGAGCTTTGTATAAATCAAAGTACACATCAGATGTTGCTGGACTATATCTCCCAGCTCTATATCTTTTCACCTCTAGCTATGCTCATTACACGTATGAGTGTTGTACTCCAGCAACTTCTAGAGAGCCACCCAAAAACAGCTTCATTTATATACCACTTCATACCACCCAAGGAGTGTCTAAGCGGTTTACAACTGTAAGCTACTTGCCCCCAACAATCTGGGTACTCATTTTAGCGACCTCAGAAACATGCAAGCCTGAGTCAAGCTTGAGCCCTTTTGCTGGTATTGAACTCATCTCTTTATGGTTCAATATGCATAATAAATGGGAAAGTGTTTTGAGTGTAACTATGTAATCCTAATAATCTTTTGTCAGAAGTAAGTCTCACTGAATATACTCCCCAATAAGTATGCTTAGATCTGCAACTGAAAGACCTATAAGAAAAATTAGATATCTGTAACAAGAATATGGAATAATCATGTTAATGATTCCTCTCTGTTGTGCTGTCAAGTAGTCCTTCAAGAAGCAACATGCAAAGTTGTTCTGGATGTAAAAGTTGATTTTTACTCTCACATTGGATTAAGGAATTAAAGTCCCTCCAGATTGTCTTCTGCTCCCCATGAGACTCAATCATCCTGGTCATTGGTGAGGGATGATATACATAATAAGCCATCAACATTTGGAGAACACCATTTCCCAGTTTCTGCTTTCCAACCTATCACACTGGGGCTAATTTCAGCATTAAAGAGTGATTAAAGCACATTTAAAGCATCCCGCAAATAAAGCTGTATATTTGCATGAGTAATTGCACAAATGATTACCACATGCAATTGTGCAAATAAAGTGATAAGTGAAATGCATTGTCACTGAAATCCCAAAAGTAAAGAGATGCACATTGATGCTTCTTTGTGACCACTTTAATGGAGGGTTTTGTGCGACGTCATGTGAAATTGTTTTGCATAATTACGCAATTTTCCCAGAACATTCACGGGATAAACCCCTGATCTCCTTCGTGTGATAAAATGCCTAGTAGCAAAAATCCAAAGCCATCATAAAACTTCCACTTCCCAGAAAAAAAACATAGATATTAATGCTATGTAATGAGATCACATATCATTAAAATACCACAGTGAGAACCATTAAGGCCATAGTATTTCCAGTTTCCAGATATGGGTGTGAAAGCTGGACAGTGAAGAAAGGTGACAGGAAGAAAATCAGCACATCTGAAATGGTGTGTTGGAGAATAGTTCTACAAAGACAATGGACTGCTGAAAAGACAAACAAATGGGACCTACAGCAAATCAAGCCTGAACTCTCATGAGAAGTGAAGATGACCAAAGTGATGATCTCATACTTTGGTTATACAGTCAGTCCTCCATATCCATGGATTTTTTTATCTGTGGATTCAAACATCCATGGCTTGAAAATATTTTAAAAATATAAATTCCAAAAATCAAACCTTGATTTAGCCATTTTATATAATAGACACCATTTTACTATGCCATTATGTCCAATTGGGCTTGAGCAGCCACAGATTTTGCTACCAACCGGGCCGGGGGGGGGGGTCCTGGAACCAAACCACAGCAGATACTAAGGGTCCACTCTATCATGAGACAACATGACTTAATTAGAAAAAAATGATAGTGCTTGGGAAAGTGGAAGGCAATAGGAACAGAGGGAGACCACACTACAGGCAGCATGATTCAAGCCCTGAATTTGGGGACCTAAGTAGGGTGGCTGATGACTGGGACTCTTGGAGGTCTGTCATTCATAAGATTACCATAAGTTAAAGTCAACTTGATGGCAAATAACCACAAAAATGAAATGACTAATCTTATTTTTAAGCTGTAGGTGTACATAATGTGTGCAATGCATGCACACACTCCATATAAGAGATCATAAGAAAGAGTGTGCTCACTAGCTGTTCTGTCTTTGCTGCCCATTGACGTATCCCTGCCTTTGAAGCCTGTTCCCACGGTTGTCTTTGCACATCTTCTTCCATGCCGTTCTTTACACTAGGATTCCTTTCCCCTCTCCTAGAGCACCAAAGATCACGCCACTCAGTCTTCCCTATTGAAAAGGCACTCCTTCTGGCAAGAATGTCACCATTAATCCACCATCACAGAAAGAAAAGTTTTGTTGCAATCAATAAAGCCTGGCCAGAATTGTACTCTCAGTTATTCTGGTTTGGTCTGATTTCTACATTAAGAGCTGTGAATTTAGCACCATGGACACTGCAAGCAGAATTTTGCTTATATGTAATTTTTGTTTTGCTTTCTTTAAATACTAGACAGATGAACCCCATGATTCTGAATATGTGAATGAAATGGTGTATGTTAAGGGATAGGGAACTAACTGGTTTCCTAGGTTAAATAACAGATTGATTGATAAAGCCCTGAATGTCTAACAAAGGGGTAAAAATGGGTGGGGGGAGGCTTGACTGAGAATGAAACCGCAACTGATAACAAAAAGAAACAACATTGAGTGAAATCTCAGTAACTAAGGTATGCAGCTAAGAGAGTTTTTTAAAATGATGCTTTTCTGTTTTTACAACATGCTGAACGATATGAATGGTTTAAGAACAGCGCGAGGGGCTCAAGTTTTATTTCACAATTTTTAAAAAAAGTCAAACACACACACATAAGGACAAATGACAAGTACAAAAGCCACACATTGACATGTAAACTCACTGGATTTGATCCAGTTTTAAGATGTGTACAGGTGGGCCTCTCCCTTCATAGACACTGAAAAGACTCCTCCAAGCATCAGAAAACATTACAGAACAGGGTGAGCTGGGCATCACTAAGAGGGTGCAGGGGTTTCAGGCTGCATCAAATGACACCCTAAGGGAGTGTGTGATACCATTTTCCTGCATCCCTTTAAAATGCTGAAGAGATGGTGTGAGTGGGGTGAAGCTTAATGGGAAGATAATGGACAGGCCTCAGGTGTGTTTTTAATTATTATTTTTAAATCTAACAAAAAATAAAAATTATTTTTTTATTATTTTGAAATTTCTTTTAAAATTATGTAGATGTAAATATATTTAGGCTGCGTGTATGATATTGTAATGTGAAGGTATAGTTTTAATTTTGCCAGTTGTTTTATGTCACAACTGTTACCTTTACGTTCAGTGATATACAGGAATTGTGCTTTATGAGTGACATTAGTACAAAAAACATTACCAAGATTTCTGTATGGTGTGGTATGGGAGAAGGTCGAGGAGGGGATGACACCAACCCTAGGAATGCCACTGGGCTAAAGGATGTGACATCCATGTCTTTCTGCTCACAAAAGGCATATCCAGTATCTAACCCAGTGAATATGAAAAGAGCTCAGAATGTCAATTGTTTACACTATTAAGTGTTAGTTATATGGACTAGATGCCCCACGCAGTGTCTTCTAACTCTGTGGATCTATGACTATGACTTTAGAAGGTTACTTTTTCCTGGGAAGCCTTTCCTGAGTGGAATTAAATTAACATGAGGTGATTTTACTCCATCCCAGGCTGCTATTAGAACACAGGAACAGGGCTTACAAAAAGTACCAACTCTTTGTAAGTCTCTTGTTGCAAATCCATACAAATAATAAGAAGGAATAATTCCATAAGATGGGAGATGGTGGGAAAAGACTTCTCAGCATTCTCTTTCATTGCAGATCTTTCCAGATAAGAGGACTGCTTGTGCTAGCAACTAGAAAACACTGCACAGTGACTCCCTGTTCTTCTCTTTAACAGATTTCCCACAATTGTGAAAATAAGACAGAAAAAGAAATGGAAAAAGCATAGGGAGTTATGAATGGAGGACAGCACTTTCTTGTAAAGCTCAGTGAAAGAGGCAGAGTGGTGATAAAAGTCTTGTCTGGAGCCACTCTTAGATGCATTTGACACAGGTTTCCAAGCAAAAGAATGAATCTTATTCAAGTCCTCTTTTTTACATGTTTATATGCACAAGTATTAGTATTTATTGTTTTTTGTCTTTCGTGGGATATTCTTAGCAAGATTTATTCAGAGGAAGTTTGCCATTGCCTTCCTCTGAGGCAACACCATGTTGGTTCAAGATTTAGCATAATCTTCGCAAACTTTATGTGTCACATCAAAAAGGTCTGCCATGGAAGGCTACAACCTATAGGCCCAGAAGTGCCAAAAACAGCACCCTTTCTTGTTCTAATATAAAACATTCTGAAAGCAAAAGTCAATGAACAGTTGATGTTAAGAAGCTGTACAAGTAGAGTGATGCTATAATCCTGAATCAGCAAACCCTGGAAAAGGCATCTCAGCTGTTGTAAATGAAATTATCTACTAAAGAGTAGAGTTAATCTAAGCAAAGGTCAGTCAGCTCAAGACATTAATAATGGGCCGCTATCTTCCTTCTCCCTCTCACTTCTATAGCTACCTAGGAGGTCATGCCATGGCTAATGCCTCCCAATTGTATGAAGGCAACCACAAGCCCCTTCTAAATCAAATTAGTGCTGATTATTGCATCACTAAATCATGGATAAGGCTCTCGAAGTGCTCTCATTGGAAAGGCTAATTTCATTTGAACTGCACTTCTTTTGGAGCAGAGCGTAATGGTCCTATTTGTCTTGAAGTATGGCTGCCAATAAATATTCAGAGATTCTATCCAGTGAAATGGCAGAGGAGCTGTTAATGGTATATCACTTGAAATAGGCAGGTACATTTGGTCCAGTGCCTGGTAATGGTTGTTATGGTGGGTAATGCCTTTTATTTGCTATTATGCAGTGCTATACATATAGATATGCACATGGGCATATATTGGTTTTCTTCCACATCTAAAGGAATTTGGGGAAGGTGAGGAGAATAGCCTGGAGCAAAGTGATAATATTCTCTCATCAAAATCAGCTATGCGGTTTTTTCAGGTTACTATATAATGCTTTCAGAAAGAGTGAGTTGGCAGTGGCTGAAAATGAAAGCCACATCGTGGTCTTAATAGTGGTTGTGCTTTGGCTTTCTAAGCCAGTGGGACTGAGTTCAGAGTAGATATTTTTAAGATAAATGACTGCTATGCAATTTTTATTCATTATAGACTAGATTCAGACTTGATCATGCTTAAAGTAAATCAGTTGAAATCAAGGGGGCTTAAGTTAGTCATGATTAACTCAAGTCCCACTGAAATCAAAAGATTTGTCCCATTAAAATCAAAAACTGTTCCAAAACGTATACGGTCTGAATCTGCCTTTAGATCTGTATCTTGTTTATGTTCAAGGAATTCTAAAGACACATATGAAGTGATCACATTTAATCCTTACAACAACCCTGTGAAGTAGGTTAGCCTGAGAGAGAAGTGGGATATTGCACTGTACATGTATTCATATATTTATAAGAATCTCTATGTTTATTCCTCATTATATGAACAAGAATCCTCTTAAATAGAGAGTACAGCTCAAGGATACAGAACTACTCAGGTAGAATCAACAAGTATATGTTTGTGTAAGTTAATGAACACATGTTACCTTTGTAAAAGCCTGTACAGCACACCCCCTGCAGGGGGTGCCTTGGATGGGGTATCAAAATAAGAGCATTGACCCTCCAGATAAGAATTCTGTCCTCCACATACAAGTTTCCTTTAGTCCCCAAATTTCTAACACTGCAGACAGTGAGACATTGAAAATCATTCACCTTAGAACTCTAGAATTTGCTGTGTTCACATTCCCTCAGTGATTTTGCCTAGGACAGTCACCACTGCCGCCGCCACCACTTCTTTGGATGCCTGAATTGTATTTCTAAATAACTGAAGCTTTATACAAAAGAAAATGCACAAAACAACCAAACAAAAACAAACCAAAATGTACAGAACACATCATGCAAGCTATGGAAGCTCCAATGGCAGCTTCATCAGATGTTAAAAAGATGTTAACAAGTCATACGGGAGAGGAAAAGTGACAATGTGAGAGTCATAGGCTATCATTTTGTATCAGATGTTGTTTGTGTTGCATGATGTATTCTGTTTGTGTGATGTATTTTGTGCAATTTGGTTAGCCAATAAAGACATCACTCTTTTGTGGATTTTTGATTTTGTTGTATTTTGCTATATGGCCAACATAGCTATCCCTGAATATATTTCCTGAAGTTTTATGTTACTGCAATGCTAGAAATTTGGCAAGTGGAGGGGAATTTCATTTGGAGAGCATAATTCTTATGGGAGACTATGCCCTTATCTTCCCCTTCTCCCCTTCCAATAACTAAACGCCAGCAGCATGGTTTAAATGGAGGAAAACTCATAGTGAGCACCTAATGCCAACTACTTATCTATACTGATGGTAATGATTTTCAATTCAGATTGTTTTATAACATCATGACCAAACACCACTTATACAAAACTTAAGTGCAATGGAATGGACCCAGGTTTAGGCATGAGAAACTGTGCTGATCGTGGCAGGATTCCCTGTCCCTTCCTCATTACAATAGTCTCTCCTCTGCTACACAGAGACTCTGCTAAATGGGGTAACCCTGTGGGTAGAGGCAAAAGGGGAAACCCTGAAAATCCAATAGCGGCACCTTCCTTGAACAAAGCCCTTTTGTCCATGGAAGACAAAACCTGGCTCCAGTCAACTGAGTTTAGTTGAATTCACTTCCTACTATATGTGCATTCATTTGCAACCCAGCTCCCATCCCAGAGCACCAAAGCATTTGTACTACATCTTTCAAAATCCTTCAGTCTGCATGACGATTCGTTTTATTGGCTGGAGGATTTTCCCAAGGTCTGTAAAACATGACAACTTATGGACTGTCTCTTTGCACATTACCAAAAAAGGGCAAACATAAAGCACTTTGGGGGCAGAAGAGGCCGCAAAAAACAAGATTGCTGCTGAATAAGGTAGTTCTGGGCAACACTGGCCTCAGAGGCAAGCTAAAGCTCTGTGAGTTAAAACCAGTAGCTTTTAAGTGCATCAGGATTGACGGATGGATAAAACAGCCCAAAAACTTGCTAAGAAGTACTGAAACTTATTTTCTGATGAGAGCAAATAAATAAAGTGGATTACTTGCATCATATTAAAAATATCTGGGTACATTTAAGAAGGAAAAACACACAGCAAGGCTTCTCAGAGGCTGTTCAGTCCTGAATTTTTATTTATTTATTTATTTATTTACATTATTTATACCCTGCCCTTCAGCCCGAAAGGCTCTTAAGGAGCCGTATGTACAGTGTTGTGTAAATTTACAGTGCTATATAAATAAAGCCTAATCATCATCAGCAGCAGCAGCAGCAGCAGCAGCATCATCATCATCAGTGAAAGAGAGTCAAATGCCCAGGACTAAGAAACATCTTGCAAAAGTCAGTGACTACCCATCTAAACATAACCCTTTTTAGCAATCTCACAAACAATTGGGGGGGGGGGGTAAACCCAGCCATCCCTCAGCTCTGGTTTAGGTTTGAGAGGTGTTAAATTGAAACCAGTGCTTATCAGTAGGAAATGTTTAACTGAAACAAAAATACACTGGTGCTCTTGCAACAATAAACTAGCTAGACCTAATACCTAACCAATTTATCTCCCACATGAGGATCAGCCCTACCATTAGGTAACATGAGGCAGCCATCTCAGACAGGAGATCTCTGGTACTACCGTATGAAAGGACAGCACAGTTGTTAGCTATTACATTTATTATTGTTGCACTGTTGTAATTTCACTTCCAGCAAGGGAGAGAGGTGCTTTGTAAGATTTTCTCCTTCAGGCTGATGTTAAATATCTTGACTAGACTTTGGTAATGTCTTATTATTATTATTATTATTGTTGTTGTTGTTGTTGTTGTTGTTGTTTTGTTTTATTTATATAGCACTGTAAATTTACACAGCACTGTACATACAAGCTTTTTTAGTTAGACGGTTCCCTGCCCTGAGGCATACAATCTAAGAAGACATGACACAGACGGAGAAGGGAATGTTGGAGGGGAAGGGGATCAGGTCCAGCACTTCAGCTCTCCCTCAGAGGCCTGGACCAAGGCAGAAGGACTGGAGGGAGGGCTCTTCTGCTTTCAGACAAGGCCTGATGGAGCTGGCTTGCCAATCTTTCTCTCCCTCTAGATGATGGTGGATGAGGAAAGGCCCTTGTTCTCTCAGGCAAGGCCTGATGGAGCTGGCCTGCCTCTCTCTCTTCCTCGATGGTGGTGGAAGTAGTATCAAATCAAATATCCAGTAATGTTTATGTCCCTCGGTGTTAGGGAGCATATGCTGCTGTATCTCAAGGAGCAACATCTTTTGAGTGGATCTTGTTCAAATTCTGAATATTGGTGGAAGGGGAATTAGTAATAATACACACTTTCCAAAAGTAGCCCATTTCTATATTGCATTTCCTTTGTTGACTTGTCCTCCCACTCAATAAATCTGTACAGTTGTTGCTCAATTAATTTGTTCCAGTGTACAGAGCCAACTTTCCTCAAGGCCAGACTTAAATTGGACACCTAGGTGGCAAATCGAAATGTCATAAACTTCACTGAAAATCTCTGCTGCTTCTTGCTCTGACAGGTAGTGAAATCCCAACTGTTCCTACAACCCAGGATTTGTATTATTTCAAAATGCTTTTTGATCAGAATGACAGTGGGAAGATGGGATGTAACTTACACACTATGAGAAGTGAAGACTCTCTCAAGCCAAGTTTAATTTTCTTTCAAACGATTGCCTTTCCCCAGATATACCAAAGACATGATTTCCTACCAAAGGCATGCCCAGAAAATTTTGAGGTGTAAAGATCTAGGTATGATGAAGTGGTCTGAGCAGTTAAATGAAAAGAAGGTGAAGGGTGATACTTGTAAACACACAATGTCCTGTCAACACAGTCAATACCAAATCCTCCGATAGTGTGGTCCATGGGCTGCACATAGTACCCAGAGGAATTTTTTAGCTTGCAGACCCCTACTTAAAGTCCCCACATCTCCAAGAATAATCCAAAATTGGAAAAGGACCACTGAGCTGCCATGGTGGACAGCAAAAATAAAACCTAAGACAAACAATACCCAAAATGCATGGAAATGGAAATGGAATATTACTATTGTTTTCATTTTCAGCTGATTCACATCCGTTTCGTAGAGTAGGACTGACTACTATGCGAGCACAGTGGCAACAATAGCACTACCACCCTCTCCAGTTATCCATCCCTGGGATATTCCTTTGACAACTTGAAAGGAGCTAAATGCTTATTGGCAATCTTAGTGACAATCACCATGTTGGACACATTGTTGCAGAGGTAGAAGCAGCACAAGGATGAGCTACATTTATAATAGTTTTGCTTAAGAGTTGTGGCCCTGTGGCTACTGAATTCTGCCTGATCAGTTCTCTTTCCCATGACACAAAATGCTTTTGTCAATGAAAACCTGTGAGAAAATGGGAAGGACAGCATAGACCAATTGCACAGAGCTGCCCATGGTGACATGCAGGCTGTGGTACCACAAATAACCTTGTTTGTTTCAAAGCAGCCTGAAAGCATCTATTACTTGGGAGAAAGGGCTCTCAGAATGCCCTGCATGTTTACAAACCTCCTCTGATAGTGCCTGGTGTGTGATTCTCACATCCTAGTTATTCAAAAGCTCCGGTAAATGGGACTCTTTCATGCTCTGGAGTTTAGCCTAAAGAAATCCCAGGAGAACAATGTGTGAATCAAATGCTTGTAGTTTCCCATCTGGTCACAAGGCTTGTCAATGCTGCTAAATCCAGTGGAAAAGCCCAGTCTTTTACCCCAGCCATACTATCCACCAGTGACTTAAGCAGACTTATGTCTGCTAAAACCAGTTGATGCACTTCTTTGCTGGATAACTATTGTGTTTGCTTGATTGTTTTTCAGCTTTTTTTGGTCAGAACAAAGTGCAGTACATTTTTGTGTTGGGGAGGGGGTCTTCTCTTTTACATCCATATCCAAAGCATTTCAGTTGCCGCATCACTTTTTGCCATGGATCCACAAAAAAGAGACATAATTCTCTCAACTGCGGCAGGATCAAAAGTTTGTAGGAGTCAATGGAAAGATTGCCACTGGCTTGGATCACCCTTTAGTAGGGCCTATTCAATACTCTTCCCATTTCCTTTAGCCCAGACACTGATTTTGATTTGTGTTGGTTTTCAGAATACTGGGTCTTTTCAGAAGACACCCGTTCCCTGGCAAATGGATCAGATGTGAAGTATCTGGTTAGGGGGGAGAAACCCAAACAGTGAGCAATTCAGCAAACCACTGCTGTAAACCATTCCACTTCTGTTTTCTTTCACAGAAGCTTTTGAATGAGATTACCTACTTTTAAAATATTATTTACCCAGCCACTGAGACTTCAGAACCAACACGTCTCCTGCTAGCCGCTTTAGTCACAAAAAGCCAATATTCATTTACCAATCAGACTTTTCTAAACCCATCTTTGTTTTGGTGCAATAGCCAAACTGTTTGTCTCAAGCAAAAAACAAAAATGGCATTTGTATGTAATTTCCATGTGAACTTGGCACCATCACACTCTTTCGATGACAGCCTGTACTGTTTCCTATTCTCCCTTCCACTAACTCCAGCTGCAAGACCCAGATGTCAAGCTCAGGAATGTGGGTTTCTTCCCCCACTTCCCTATGTACCCCTAGTACAATAATCTAGGTTGCTCTTGCCACCTTTGGCTAGCTAAGAGTTTGGCCCCAAAGTTAAGGAAGCAGCAGACTGAAGACAAATATTTTTATCATGGTATGAAATTCCTTGTCCACTTACCTTTATTACATGGGAAATATAACCAAATGTACACTACAATGCAAGATTCCATAATACATTCATCCCTTTTTCTCTTCATTTTTTATCCTTTCATTTGGTCTCTAAGGGTACATCTGCACTGTAGAAATAATGCAATTTGATGCCACTTTGAATAATCTAGCTCCATCCTATGTAATCCTGGGATTTGTAGTTTTACAAGACTTTTTGTCTTCTCTGTCAAAGAGTGCTGGTGCCTCACCAAATGACAAATGCCAGGATTCTGTAGGATGGAGCCATGGCAATTAAAGTGGTGTTAAAGTGCTTTATTTCTACAGGGTAGATGCCCCCTACATTGAAAAATTCTGCTGTAGGAATGTCTCTAAAGGCCAGGCCTAAACCCACTTAGCAAGCAGAGTGATGCAGGAATCTGGTTCCAACCTGGGGGAAATGTTGGTATTGTCATCCTGAGCAAGTGTACTTAAAAGGTAGTTTTCTAAAATTTAGGGGAATTAAGGGTGTCATGTGCTTAGAATCACAACTTGGCATATGGATCGTGTATAGCAGCTCTTTAAGTCCCTCTACCAGGAGGAAGGCAGGAAATAAATAAATAAATAAATAAATAAATAAAATAAGTTTAGGAACATTATTTGTTTTGCTGGAGCTTTAAATCAGTCTCTTCCTTGTAAGTCAGATGACTCCTACCTACCCACCCCTCAACTGCTTTTCTCACAGTTGCTACAAGCCAGCTTGTGCTATGCATGTTTCCAAGAAGAGTCTGAAAGAAAAAAATATTACAGGACAGTACTACTGATGGTTGCTGTTGTACTCATTTCATACAGCAGGAATACGTTCCTGAATTATATTAAACTTCTAAACAGAATGAAGCAATTGAATGGCACAAAAGCATGGTGCCCTTTCACACAAGGTAAGGTCAAATGTAAGTGACATTTAGCTTAGGGTCAGTGCATACCTTATGTTCACCAAAGTGAACAAATATCAAACACAGAAATAAGAGACAGCAGACACAATGTATAGAAAAGGCACACCAAACTGGTCATTTATTTTTAATTTAACACAGTTGAAGGAGAAACCTCCCACCAACACACCTGAAGGCAGCGACTTAGTTTAGGGGGAATACAAAGTGCATGGCAGCTGCCACTGGGCACAAAGCACTCACCTCTAACTTGGGAAGCTGGTGGTTTTTATGTAAGTGGGGCAGTGAATATGCTCTGGATTCTAGTCCAAATTCTAAAGAATCCCTCAGCTTTCAAGGTGCTGAACCTATTTTGGAAGATGGTTTATCATCCTGGAAATTGGACTAAAACCCAGCATGGATTCACCACTCCACTGACATGGAAGCCACCAGCTGTCACTAGTCCAATACTTTACTCCACCTCCTAGTTCCTCATTCTGTCTACTGGTAGGGCCAGCTCTCCCAGCATGTGCAATTATATCACATCCACTCTTAACTCACCTTTCAAAACAATTTAAAAAAAAAAATCAAATGTTGCAACTTTTCTTCCCCATGGGAGAATGTGTCCAAATTCCTTTCCAGGTCAGGAACAAATTTAGTTCCCTCCACTCTCCACACTACATTTTGTTGATAACATGTTTGTCTGCTCCAAGGGTGTGAGCAATTTATAAATTTACTGATGCCTCATGATGTCTGGCTGGAGGGACTGAGTCAGTCAACGGCTGCTGCCTTCCCCTGCACCTGCCCTCTGAGTCTCACTCAGCCTCAGCTAGCATTTTTCTCCAAGGGTTTCCACAAGCCTTGACTTCCTGAATGACTACAGCAGCCATAGAACTTTATCACACAAGACTCAAAAAGTGGAATTAGAGCAGTGCAGCAGCATCTGTAGCTGTATCTTATCATATAACACTGTGGACTCTTTCATACAAGGCTAAATTGGAAGTATAATTTAAGGTCAATTCGAATGCAATCATGAGTTTTATGTTATTGCAAATTAACTCTTCGCACGCAAATTCGGGCAAGAGAGAAGCCAATTCGAATGCAATCATGGGTTTTACCTTATTGCGAATTAAAGCTTCGCATGCAAATTCAGGCAGGAGGGGGTTATTTTCGGGTAATGGGAAGTAATTCCGAACGGATCAGGGGTTCATGTAAATTCGCTAAACAAGCGAATTTACATAAATCCGCATTGGCTCCATTCGGAGTTGGGAGAAATTCCTCCCCGTTTGAAAGAGTCCTCTGTCTGTCCAGTAGCTGGTTTGTAGTCCATCCATTGCTGGAGCTTTCCTCTTCATTGATAGACAAAACCCATCTCTGTCTCCCAATCGCATTGCTTTTCCACTGTTGATGCACATAAGATAAGTTCCTCCTGAAGCAGTTCCAATATGCAGACAGTCAATTGGTGCAAGCGGGCATGATTATGTTCCGCACCCCCTGTTCCCAAGCAATTTGATTGTCTTTCTTTTTTAAAAAAAATCTCTTTTTTTTCTTAATGGAGTACAGACCAAATACAGACCAAAAAGTGTGCTAGGAAGGACATAAATACAAACCAAAAAGTGTGCTTGGAAGGACATAGAGGAGGGAGACAGGGTTATGGAGGCCAAAGTGCAGGAAACAGAGTCCAGGACAAAAACAGCACCATGGCAATTTGAAAGACCTGTATAATAATGACTATCTCAACCCAATATGTTTGTGTTTCCTAGACTAATGTGAATGTGGTACCTTACAAGCCTGGTTTGATAAAACCCTTAGAGTACCAAGTGCTGCCTTTGCAGAAAGCATCCATTTGAGGTCATTGTCAGAAAACAGTATTGGGAATACAGTAGTGTCATCCTCCAGATGTTGTTCAACTTCAACTCCCAGCACTCCTCACCATTGGCTAGGACTGCTGGGAACCTGCATGATTCCCAACCCTGTCATAATGCAATTAACAATGACAACCCCCTTCAAAATGCAAAGAGTCCAATGTGGTTAAAATATTAAGTATGCCAAAATATTAAGTATGTCTGCCAAACATCTCTGCACTCAGAGATCAAGGTTGTCAGATTGTACAGTGCTGTATAAATTTACAGTGCTATATAAATAAAGAATAATAATAATAATAATAATAATAAATAATAATAATAATAATAGTCTAGCACACACAGCTTTGTCCTCTAAGCTGAAGAGCCAGTGAATTCAAGAGCAAGAGCTAGGAGTTGTCTTCATTGCCACCTAACCAGTATCTGCTCCCTGAAACCAGCACCTCATTTTAATGGCAAGGCAGGCCCCGCTGCACAGCAGAGGCAATGATGCCCCTCTTAAAAGGGGACTGAGCAAAAGAGCCAGCTACCCAAGAACAGTGGGAGAGGCAGTGAATTTTGATGCAGCATGACTTTATGCTCTCTGCATGTTAAGTGTAGGACTGGAGTATGATGACAGGAATTTGGCCTGTTTATAGAGCCAGGAAAACTTGCAACAAGCTCCAGCCAACATAAAAAGGAGTGAAAGATGTGGAATAAAAAAGAAACATTATCTAGACAGAAGCATTTGTTGCCAATGTTAAATGCTAAAATGCTCCCTTATGTGCCTGAGGGTTTTAAAGAATTTAATTCATTATAATTCTGTTATTGTTTTCCCAGCAAAACACGTAGTTCCAAACTTTATTTTTTACACTTTTCCTAACAGCATGGTTGTGAGGATTGGGTGTTGCTTGAAGTGTGTGATTAAAGCCAATCAGTTTCATTATGAAAACTGAAGCTGGGGTGAAAATGTGAGTAGAAGAGGGGAAATGATGCCCCTTAATTAATTATTTAGCATATAAAAGTTAGGTTAATGTCTCTTGCAAAACAAATAAGATTAGAGTATTAAGAAGTCATAAGCAAGGAATTCAGAAGTCTCACAAGGAGATGAAACACACTTTGTGAAGATATTCATCTGTTTCTAGCTATGAGCCTGATCACTTTTCCTACAGTTTTAATTGATTAATTTTTCTGAATTCTAAATATAGCTGTTTATTAGAAGACTTGAACTATATGCTCTTCTTACTTAATGCAAATATATACAGATACACATGGAGAAGGGAGAATCCAAATGGGGCAAATGTTACAGTGTATGTTATTTGTGCCCAATAGCATACTAGTGTTGCTGCATTCACGTAATGTGCACAACAACCCCAAGTCACTGGTTACTACTCCCAGAGTCTAGCACCACCAGCAGCATCCTTCCCAATCCCTTTGCACAACAGAAGGTACAATTTCAACTTGAAGTGACTATAATTGCTTCTTTGGGTCATGTGTTTTGCAGGCCCACTCCTTTTGTTCCCCTCCCATTTTGGTGACCATTAGCAAATTTGTGCCTCTCTTCATTCTCCCTCTCCCCACAACATTGTCAGCAACATTTTCTGGCTGAAGCATGCCTGGCCAACTCTCCATACACAATAGGAGGCATATCAGGCAGAAACAGCAGCACTCCCTGGTTTCCTCTCCCACCTTTTTCTCCCTCAAGCAGGAGACCCACTGTTGTGGTTAACCTTTTGTCCTTTTGATGCAGAAATCAGTCTGCCCATGTACAAAATCCCACTCAGTGGGACTTACATTTGAGTAAACACTCCCATCAAGATGGTAAAATGGCAACCTTTTAATCACCCTACATATGGATAAGTCCTACTAAGGTCAGTGGGGCTTACCTCTGCACAGGCACTCCCAATCAGAGTAAGACTGAAATTGCAGCCTCTGTGTGAATCTTCTTGTCAATCCCACCAAAATCAGTGGGTCTTACTTCTCAGCAGATCTACTGTATAAAAAAATTCAAAATCATAGGGGCTTTCTAGATTGGCAAAAAGAAATGTGTTCATGGCTGCATGAAACTCTAGCCTTTAGATGAGAAAAAGGGAAAGTGCGCATGAAAACACTTTTTTTTGCGTTTTAGGGGAGAAGAAGCGCCTTTAAAAAGGTGCTGGTTTTCCCATCTTCTTTTTTAAAAACTGCGGAACAGTGCAGCTCCATCTAAAGGCTGTGGTGCAGCTGCTAAGCATTAAGGAAAAGGCAACTTCATGTCACACTTTCCTGCCAATCTAGAAAGCCCCATAGAATCACAGAGTTGGAAGAGACCAATTTAGCTCCATCCTAAGAAATCCTGGGATTTGTAGTTTTACAAGGTCTCTTCTCTACCAGAAAGTGCTGGTGCCTCACTAAACTACAAATCCCAGAATTATGTAAGTTGGTGCTGCAGCACTTTAAATGGTGTCTAACTGCATTATTTTTACAGTGTAGGTGCACCCGTAGCCTCTGGTGCAGGAGAAAACAAGCTGACTCTATGTTCAATACAGCACACTTTTCGTCAGGGATAGATGAAAAGTATATTTTAATAATTATGTGATCGTTTGTTCCAGCCGTGACTTACCAAGGCTTCTTTTGTACCACTTCCATTGTAATAATAATAATAATACAACACCCTTTTAAATATTTAAACATTGCTATCATATCACCTCTTAACCTCCTCTTCTCCAGGATAAACATATCCCTCTCCATAAGCCTGGTTTCCAGACCATTTTCCCAGTCTATAGGACATGGTTTCCAGATCATTTTTGAACATCACTGAAAAAAAAAACAAAAATTTAAAAATGAAATGGAGGAAAGAAAGTTTTTTTTGTGCTTTTAAAAGGTTTTCATCATGCTAATCATGCACCCTAAGTAGCAGCGTGAACTGGGCAGAAGGTGTAGACACATAACACAGGATTATTAATGCCTCAACCATTCCCACTTTGAGATAACTGATACAAACTGAAAGAGTGTGCAAAAGTTTAATGATGAGAAAAATGAAACTTTTCTGAGTAATAATGTAAAGAGCTACATTGATTTAACATGAAACCCAGTGTTTTGTTTTTTAAAGCTGCTGAAGCATTTACAACTACAGGGATTGTGTGTGTGTGTGTGTGTGTGTGTGCATTTGCCACTTTCAGCACCACACAAATTAATTAATGAAACAAGTATAGCACATCTTAATGGAGATGTGAGGAAGAAACAAAAATAAAAATGAGAATATTGTATATTGTTTTTATACATATAAAATTAATGAAAGCAGCAAGTTTTATTAACTTTTAATTAGAAGATGGCTTAACCTAGCAAAAATATCAAGTGAGAGAAGAAGCTTTTTTCCCTAAAATGGAACACAATGATTAACCTGCAGTCCTTTAAATGCCTGCTCAGAACTTAGACCCACCGAGTTCAGATATACTTATTCCCAAATAAGTAGATTGGCCTAATTCTACAACCTTATCCCACTTTTTGGGGAGTAAGTCACACTGCACTTTACAAAATGTACTTTTGAGCTAATACATATAGAACTGTAAAAGGTAAGATCACCAGATACGTTTTATAGGTTAAGGCCACCATATTTTACCCTCTGGGGGAAAGCTTCGTTGAACTCAGTGGCCCAGTGTGGACATAAGGACAAGTGTGCTGCTCCCAATTGCAGAAAGCGTAGCTAAAGAAATCATGGACCTTTGGCTTGTTGTTTCTTTAAAGTGACATCAACACCTGTCAGAAGCCAGAAAGACAACCCACCAAGGCTCTCTTTTGTGTTTCTACATGCCTTTGAAGGAAGAGAGAGATGAAGAGAAAGGCCTCATCAGATGCTCTTAAAACCTTGGCAGGTTTACGTGGGAAGATGCAGCCTTTCAGACAGCCTGGACCCAAGCTATATGGAGTGTTACAGGCCATGACTAGCACTTTAAATTGTGCCTAGAAAATATACCAGCAGGCAGTAAAATGACCTTGGACAAGTCATATGCTGTCAGCCTCAGGGAAAGGCAATGGCATATCTGTGAACAAATCATGCCAAGAAAACCCCATGATAGAGCCGCCTTAGGGTTGCCGTAAGTTGGAAATGACTTGAGGGCTAACAACAACAGCAAGAACAACAACAACAGGCAGTGAAGCCATTGCAGCTTTACATGTAAGCAAGGAACATGCATTTTCCCTGTAGCTAGTTCTGGTCAAGAATCTGTTGGCAGCATCCTTGGCCCTGTGAAGATCCAGAACACTTTCCAAAGGCAGCACTACATTGATGATAATACATTAGCTCAACCAGGATGTAACAAAGGCATTTGTCACCATGATCAAATTAGACATCTCCTGTTGCAGAACACATTCATAACTAACAGTATGAAGAAAGGGCATAAAACTTAAGCAAATTCTCAAAACTATGTTACTTTGAAATAATGAAATTGTGAGGAAGGAATTATGAGCATGTCCATTATCAGGATTTAAGAGAAAACTTGCAAAGAGTAATAAAGAAGATGCATACTTTTGAAGAACATTGGTTTTCAGGAAAAATTTTACTGGCATCTTATCCATTAAAATTTACTTACAAAGTTCCACACTAATCATACGTGACTTTGGAAGAATTTTACACAAATTTGT
The DNA here is from genome assembly GCA_034509955.1 of Urosaurus nigricauda. Taxonomy (NCBI): domain Eukaryota; kingdom Metazoa; phylum Chordata; class Lepidosauria; order Squamata; family Phrynosomatidae; genus Urosaurus; species Urosaurus nigricauda. Next base: position 146,041,646 of record JAOEGL010000001.1, on the reverse strand, counting down.
TAAGAAAAGAAAAAACAAGTAGAGATTTGTTGCCAAACTTCTTCTTAAAAGGCAAAGATAATACAATCTTCAGAAAGAGAGAGCAAGACAGAAGTATCAGTTTCATGTCTTGGACACCACCAAATCAGAACTTGTGGCACAAATCTGTAAACAACATAAGCAAAGTATGTTCTTACTTTGTTTGTTCACTTGTTTGAAGCAATGGGAACAGAAGATAGGGACCTGCAATGGGAGAACGTGTTCTAGTTACAATTTGTTTTCAGTGGAACTGATGCTTCAAATGAAACCTGGCTATCTCTTGTCACTTGATTAGAGACAATGTTATGCAAATTCTCTCAATGAGCCCCAGGGCTTTTATCAACACAAGAAAACAAACTTGAGAAAACTAAAGCAAAGCAGGCAAAACTAACAGTTGTTTCACAGGCAAATGTTAAAAGGAAGTCATTAAAAGACAGTCAGCTATTTGACTTCTGAAGAAACTTCTCTCTTGATTGAAATAGACTGGGTAAAGGACTGAAGATGCTGTAGAAGCCATTAATCTTTTCTCTCACAACAAAACAAAAAATACTAGCAAGTAAAGCCTGGCCTTTGGTCATCTGAAATCTGTCAAAATGTGCAGCCCTGACAATTAGTGATAAAAAACAAGTGATGAAGGGGGAGGGAGAGGGAAGCCACCAAATCATTATGTACTAAAACTCATCCTATGTGCCCCAGTCAAGTAAGACAAGAGTAGTATTTTCAAGATGAGCAAAACAGCCCTCCCAAAATAGATTCACATTTTGGATAGCTCCTTTCAAGTTCAGACTAAAATCCAGAGCAGGACCATCCCATTTTTTGTTGTTGTTAACTGTCCTCGAGTTGATCTCGCAGGGTGACCCTGTGGCTGAGACATCTCCAAGAAAGACCACCTGTCCTCCATTGCTCTTAGTTCCAGCAAACTCATACTTGTGACCTCCTTAACAGAATCCATCCATCTAGCATGCAACTTTCCTCTCTTTCTACTTCCCTCCACATTTCCTAGAATTGTTGTTTTTTCCAATGAGTTGTACTTTCTCATGATGCATCCAAAGTATGACAGCCTCAGTTTTGTCATCTTGGCTTCCAGGGAGATTTCTAGCTTGATCTGATCTAGGATCCAAGTCCAAATTAAATGAAGGACAAAAGTTGGGAACCACTGATCTACAAAGGCACTATTATGGCAGAAGACTTTCCAGACTCAACTTCTGACACCTGGTAGCCCTGAAAGGCAGGGGTCTCACTAGCTGAGGCCTCACCAGGGTACTCCTTGCTAGATGGCCCACTAAGGTTGCAGTTAGAGTATGATATGTATGCATCTGAGGCACTCGTTGCTTTTTTTTTCTACACTGTCATTGATTGTGTAAGCATTTGACAAGTACTGGACCAGTGGCTAAATTTACTTCTAGTATCAATTGAAAAGGAGCTTATCCCAAGCCCCAAGAAACTACTTACCAAATTGCTCCATGGCTCATCTCATGCCATGTAAGAATATCCTAGCTGTAATATCCCTTTTTCTTTTTCTTTTTCTTTTTTTCTTTTTTTGTATAACATTTCAGAAAAACATCACACATATCACACAAATATTGAGTCCAGCTCCTTACAAAGTCTTTGGACAGAGGTTTAAAATAAATCAGTAGATATGGATACCAGGTGCTGTAGGCTCTATTTCAGAGGAAGGAACTGGCAAAACTACCTCTGAGTATTCCTTGCCTAAGAAACCCTATGAAATCCATAAGTCAACAGGCGACATGAAGACACATTTGTACACATGTTAAATGCCCAGAAATTTTGGAGAATCAACATGAAAACATTAAAAAGGACCAGGACTATCCCATTCAGTCTTATGACCAAAAGCCTTCACTTCTGAGCGCCTCTGCTTCTCAATTAACCACCTATGGTCTGGGCCAGCTGACTTGCCATGAAGCTCATTTGGCTAAACTTTTGTCAAGAACATTGCCTCAGCTAGCAGGCTTGTTGTGATAAAATGTGATAACTTCCACCTGTGCATTTCTGAGGTTGTTTGAAGAGTGGGAAGTAAATATGAAATATAAATCCCAGTCTTTCTGGTAGAATGCCACCACTCCTTGGCACAATTCAGCATGAAGGTACTATAGTATACCCCCACCAACAATTGATGCACCAGTAAGCAGGGACACTCTAGGCCACTGTCTGGCTACACTTAGGCAGCAAGGCAAAAGAGACAGCTATTGCCTCCTTGAACCTGTGTACAATGCATACAACACAGTGCTGAACATATAGGAAGTTGAGGGCTCTTCCATTTGCCCAGCTGCAGTCAGATAGTGGTCAGGCAATTCCCTGATGCCTTAGCCACTAATGGAGAGGGCACCCTGGCAATGTCAAGCTACATTGCACTGCTGGGAAATATGGAAGCCCAGTATATCATCATCAGTCATCATAATCAATCAATCAATCAATCAATCATCATCATCATCATCATCATCATCCTGCCTTTCTCCCAATTTTGAACTCAAGACAGCTTTGTTGCTCTGTTATAAAAACTGAAATCAAGCTGACTTCAACTTATGGCAACCCCATGAATGAGAGACCTCCAAGTCACCCAATCATCAACAGCCCTGCTTGGGTCTTGCAGACTCAGAACTGTGGCTTGCAAAAATTAAAACAAATACAGCTAAAAGTTCATTAGCTAATTAAACTATCAATAGAATGAACAGCTGTTAAAAGCATGATAATTAAAGGGAAAACAAACAAACAAACAAACAAAATACAGCCAACACAGCACATTATGCAAGGCTCTTTCCCCCTGAGCAAAGTCTTCAAAGGCCTACAGATGAAAAAGGTCTTCACCTGCCTACAGCAGAATAACAATCTCACTAGGAAGGGAGTTCCAGCCACTGGTAAGGCCTTTTCACATGTTTCATGTTCCCCTGAGATTTCCAATGTGGAGTCAAAGGCTTTCATGGCCGGCATCCATACTATTTTGTAGGGCTTTCGGGCTATGTGGCCATGTTCTAGAAGAGTTCCTTTCTGACGTTTCACCAGCATCTGTGGCTGGCATCTTCAGAGAATTTCAGAGAATTCTCTGAAGATGCCAGCCACAGATGCTGGTGAAACATCAGAAAGGAACTCTTCTAGAACATGGCCACATAGCCCGAAAGCCCTACAAAAAACTTCCCCTGAGATGTTCCTGTGAGGGTTGTAAAACAGAGAGAAGGGCCCCAAGGATCTTAAAAAGAGGGAGCCTCTAATGAGAGGATACAGATTTTCAGATTATCTGTACTTGAGCTTTATGTTCCCCCAGTGTGACCACTGAATCTTGGCCACTGCCTATGTAAGCTATTGTCATTGTGTCTTTTAACACTGTGAAGTTGGGTGCAAACTTCTAGAAAGAAAGTGCAGTATATCATGTCTTCAGGGCCACTGCTCACATCAGGGTAGGAAATGGAAATGAAGGACTAAAGATCAGGGAGATTTGTTTCCCATGCCTCTCCTTGCCAGGCTATCATAGATAGCTTCACCCCTGTTTCACATGGAACACATGTAACACTCAGTCACAGGCATATGTGTTGATCTTTGAGCATAAACTACAACACTCAGAATGCCCCAGCCAGCATGGCTACTACCCATGTTTGCCAGAGGAGTCTCAATGTGTCAAAAAAGGAACATTCCCAGACTCTGAAAAGAAAGGACACAGTTGTATTACAATACAATATAAATGAATATTAACATTGCTGATTATTGGGGAACACTAATAAGAATATTTGCAGACTAGCGTACAAGTCTAAGCAGGTTAAGGGTTAAAAATGGAGCTATACTTCAGTCAGTGAAGATCTTTCTTTCTTTCTTTCTTTCTTTCTTCATACCACATTCCAAAACAAGGGACCAAAATTCACTTTACAAGTGTAAGATCACCCAGACTGCATCCAAACTGCAGAACTGATGCAGTTTGACAGTGCTTTAACTGTGACGGCTCAATACTATGGAATTCTGGGCTTTGTAGTTTTGTGAGATATTTAGTCTTCTCTCTACTCTGATGCCACAACAAACTGAAAATCCCAGGATTCTGTAGTATGAAGCCATGACCGTTAAAGTGGTGTCAAACTGCATTAATTCTGCAATGTGGCAGCAATTCCAGTGAATATGACTTCCTGGTTTCCTTTCTTCCTTTTGCCAAGTCACTCAGATATGAGAGGTGAGGCTGTACTTCTGGCTAATGGTGCTCCTTCTATGATTTTCACATACTTATCAATTGTAGCTGATAGGTATCAGGGAATTCAACTGCATCCATATTCCCACTTTTGAAATGACGTCACTAGTCATACCTTGGAAGAGAGAAGGGGTGAGTGCCACAGAGAGACCTCCCACTGCATGGGATAAGCCTAGTAAGTCCAAAATACTGGCATAATTTCTGAAGACCCATTCACATATGCCCATTGCTTGGCATATCCCTATATTCTGTTAAGCACTTTCATATACCTTTAAAATGAAAATGGGATAGTTTAAGAGATCTGCCAAAATACACACCCAAGAAAGCAATATTGACTTTTAAAAATATTTATTCATTGTGATTATGTTCTTCTGTAACACTGTGATCCTGTAATTCTCTCCTGAGGAAGGTGGGAATAAATAAGTGTGTGTGTGTGTGTGTGTGTGTGTGCGTAGTTATTGTTTTGTTCCTACTTTGTATTCCTTATTTTTCTTGGCTTTAAGAGGTTTTAACCATATTTGTATAAGGTTTCTGATAGAGGAAGGGAAGGTGTAAATATTTGTTGTTGTTGTGTACCTTCAAGTCATTTCTGAGTTCTGTAAAACTATCACAAGAGTTTCTTGGCAAAATTAGTTCAGAGCTGGTTTGCTTTCCTCTGAGGCTGAGAGACTGTGACTTGACCAAGGTGGGTGTCAGTGGGTTTCCATGGATAAGCAGGGATTCAAACTTTGGCCCAGTGTTCAAACTACTATACCACTTTAGCTCCATGAATAAGTCAATAATGCACTTAATGAATATTTAAATAAACTTATACAGAGATCAGTGTTTAAAGACAATGCTGCAGAAACTTTGACAATTTTAGGAATATGCTTATATGTGTGAGAAAATATGTTCTCTTGTGTGAGTGTGCCAAACTTTATATGTGTTTCTCTGCAGCAACATATGCTATAGCCATTATCAAAAGACCGCTTCTAAATGATGTGCATTATTCACATCTAAACCAGTGCAGGGATTAGAGTAGGAAACCCATCTGGATGCTTTATTGACTCCTCTGCAAAATCTCTGCCTGGCAGTGACCTATGTCCTTTCTAAATATCACAGTCGTTTTTGTTTGCATTACTCCAGCAAACAACAGGAAGGTGATTTCACTTGGTCTGAACGGATCTTAAAAATTCTTCTCAGAATAATCAAAGGAATAAACAGCTGTGGTACAACATCACTCACAACACAATGATGCTGAGGAGGCAGTGTAATGCAGGCTCTTCTTTAACTGTCTTTCTTTGTATTCCCTTTGTTTTGTTTTAAAGCAGCATTAGCTTTCACCCTACAGGAGGGGAGAATAAGTCCAGGCCATCAGATTGTATAGACAATCCCTTTTATTAGCTGGCAACCCACCTCCCCAACCCCTGTAACACCATCCCTGGCCACTGCTCCCCCTTTTCTACCACCCAAAATACAAATAAAGAGGACCCTTTGAGAATTTTTATTTTAATTAGCTTTATCTGACCGTGTAAGCCGTAAAGGGAGAAATCAAAGGGCTTGCCCTCCTTTGTGCCTCTTGGTAAAATAATCAGCTTTGATGTTTCCATTTAAGACCAGGCACCATATTTTGGAACAAGAAAGCAGCAGTTTCGCATTTGTTGTCATTTGACATGGTGTGACAAACTTAGAAAGGCTTCCTGCCCCCCTTCCCCTCCAATCTTTAAACATATGTTACTATATCAATCCTCATTTACAGAGCCTTCTACCTTTTAAATTTCCAGAGGTTTGTGGGGGAAGGGTCTTCAAGCATTTTGGAGACTACCAAATTTTATTTTGTTTAAGCTTTTGTGAACTCCAACCCTTAATTTATATATATATATTACGTGTGTGTGTGTGTGTGTGTGTGTGTGTCAATTTATCATTTATGTTTGGAGCTTGCTGCAGCCTTCATAATCTCTCACTCTCAAAATGGTTAGACAAATTATGATCTGTAAAACTGGCTGAAAAACTGTCCTAAACAATCAGATTAGGCAGAGGAAAGATGATATATTTGGGACAACTTGGTTACCATCTCGTTCTTATTCTGTGGACTTCTACTTCACAAGAAAAAGACCTGGAATTCTGGGAAAACTTATTCTGAACCAATGTACTGTATTATATTATAAATAATCAGAACAGATGCTAATAGAAGAAGCAATTTCTATACAATTAAGACATTGTACAGTCCCTTATAATTAAGTAAGGGTGGACATGATGAGATGGGAATTCTCACAGTGTGCTGTTAAATATGTTTATTATTGGAAATCTCAACATTAAAACTTTTCTTAAAAAGTCATTTATGTTAATATCAGATTATTAAAAATGAATAATGCAAAAGTAAAGCTGTCCCTATTTGGCTTTGCCGCATTCTTTTTTAAATCACCCTGTATATTTACTTTCCAACCTACACTATTTTTACACTATCTAAAATTGTATACATTGACAGCATGAGCTGGAAAGACAGTTCATCAGGCAAGACTGCCAACAACAATTGTGTGCTTTCCAATCCTTACTTGTTAGCACTGAGAAGAGGGGCTTGTTATCACAGCCAGCACTAGAGAATGGTTCTCCGTGAGCATATGTCACCCATGGGCACCTGTTCAGTGATGCCCACTCAGGTGCACTAGGTTCAGCTCCTCTTTTGTCCACTCCCACCTCTTGGTGATAACAAAAAAGTTAAGGGCAAGAAAACCTCCTCCCATTCTGTTGCCATGTAACAACTGCTGGCATCTTCCCTTCTCCTCCACCTCTTATGGCTCTGCCATCCAACACCTGTCCAAATAAAACCATCTGGTATGCCATTTAGAAGATAGTCGTGCTGAGCCTTTGGCAGACGTTTCAGGGGAAAGAGTTCTAAAGATGAGGCATAGCCTCCCTGAGCTCCTGAAATTGGCTTGCTGTCTATACCTACTAATCTTGAACTTCCAGATTTGGTGTAAAACAATGTTAGCAATTTTAAGCAGTTTTCTGAGATGCAGTTCAGGGTCAAAATGAATATGCATGCCTTGCAGATGTGGAGTGGTGGGAACAAAATAGCAAAAGAAAGAGAGAGAGAGAGAGAGAGAGAGACAGAGAGAGGGGAGATTTAAGGAAAACCTAAGAGGCCAGGTGTTTCTCACAATGGCAACCTACCAGTGTTCTAGTTTTATGGTAGTAAAATGAACATGTTACACGCTCACTTAAAGCAAAAGGGTGTGTGTGTGTGTGTGTGTGTGTGTGACAGCACTGTGCCCTCAGTAACCATTCAGCCTCTCCAATGAAATTCTCCTCCATTTCCCAAATTTCTAGAGAGATCCTGAAAATTGTTCACATCTAGAATAAAATGATGTTTGCATTCACTTAGTAACTTTGCCTGCCCCTTTTCTTTGGATGCATGAACTCTATTTCTAATGCTCAACTGAAATTTTACATTACTGCAATGGTAGAAATTTTGGGACTAAAGGAAATTTCATGGGGGGATTCTAATTGGAGGGGACAGTGCCCTCATCCATCCGCCCACCCATAGCTACACTCTTGCAGTTAAGTAAATACATTTTAAAGTAAGAAAAGACAGTGCATGCAGTATCACTTAGGAATGTGTAAATCCCATAAATCAGGGGTTCTTAACTTCAGATTCATGAACTGCTAGGGGATGCATGGATAGAGTTCAGGGGGTTCACAAACCAGACACCAACCCACCCACCCACCCTTTTTTTTAAATTTCATTTCCATTGCCTTGAAAAATGTGTTTAAGTGCAATTTTTGTGGTAGGGGTCCATACATTTTATCAGCATCTCAGAGCCACCTGTCACCCCCCAAAATGTTGAGAATTGCTGCTGAAGAGAATAAGGTAACTCTCAAGTAGGGAGTTTATTTCCAGTGTAAATAAAAGCTAGACAAAGAAGTCAAATTCAGTTGGACATTCTTAACCAGAGATGGGGACCCTGTGGTTGAAGAACTATTGTTTCCATCATCCTTCAACAGTGGACAGGCTGGACAAGGATTATGAAAATTAGAGTTCAGCAGCAAAGGCAGTGTCATATGGTTTCCAGCCCTTTATACCTTTTCAGAATATTTGTACCCTCCTGGCTGCTTTTAAGAACATGTGTGTCTATCTGTTTGATGGCAGCCCTTGATAGCTGTCAGAGCTCTTCACTGACATGAAGGGGGAAAAGTGAAGTTGTACAAATGTCACAACCAGCCAGAACTGTTGAGAATTCTGGCATATTGTGAAAAAAAGCCCAAGTTGGGCACTTTCTTCAGTTGTTCTGATGGCAAGTAGTAGCTGCCATTTGACATCCTCTAGTTTGTCTCTGCTCATGTTTTGTTGATGGTTTATTTCTCAAGCTTATCAATTGAGACAAAAGCCATCGTGACAGTTTCTGATATTATCAGAATGGGAGGGATCTGTGGTTTTTGTTTTTGTTTTATTTTTAGCAGTCAGGCAACAAGCACCAGTATGTTGCTTCTAAATGAGATATCAAGAGTCCCTTGGAACCCTAGTTTATTGTGATGTGCAAACACAGCCATGATCTAAATGCTGATTCCTTCTCTCTTCACCAGCCTGTCCCTCTCCATCCATCTGTTCTCTTTTCGTTTTTGCTCATACTACTACTATCCACATCTAGTTACTGGCATGTCAATGCCATTGTTGGCAGTAGCATTCTATATACTCCCTGTATCAAATGCCATGGGGATGCGTCTTTCAAAAAGCTTATTACCTGTCACAACAAGTCATTATCACAGTATTTTAGAAGACTGGAAGGAAATTATTTCAAATAAGAGACTACAGAGAGAAAATGAATTTGCAAGTTGAGCAGGAAAAAAGGTAGGGGAAATATTATGGTAAAATACATCAAAACCACGTGAACATTGTTGCAACTGTTATTATCGATTTGAAATGTGTCAGGCCAGCATCAAATAGTATTAAGAGCAGAGCTTGGGAAATGTTGTTTTCCTAGACTACAGCTCCCAGAATCCTCCAGGCAGCATGTTTCAGGCCCTCTAAGATTTTACAGATGAAAATTAGGACTTATACGGCCAAGCAATATAAGAGTGTGGTCAAAAGTGAGTGGCCAGGCAACAAGAGACCAAAGGTAAATCAAAAAGAAAAAACTATTTTAAACCAAAAAAATCTTGAAATTTATGTACAAAATTTACAAAAGCCTGAAAAACAAACCAAAAATCAATACATGACCCATGTGTGAAGATTTGTATGTTCCAATTCTTTTTGAATGAGCAAGCCTCAGTATAACAGAGAAAAAGTGCAAGTCACAGCCTTTCCATTATGATTAGTACATTCCCACAGAACTGTGAGCTGACAAGAATATTGGGTGTTGGGCAATAGATAGATATTGGGTGTTGAGCTTTAGATAGCCTAATGGGACTTATTTTTAATCTGGCATGCATCACACTTTTGTGTAAATCACTGCTAGGCAATAAATCACTGTACATCAGAAAGAGATTTAACAGCACAATGCTCCTCCAGTCTGTTCCATAGCTGAGCTAGACTTGCTTCCAGGGAGGTGTGCACACGACTGAAATTGTATAGGTTTACTCCACACTTACTTGAGAATAAGCCCCACTGAACTCCATGGGGCATGATCAGTATTTAAGCTCCCTGGTCCTTTCTTAGGGCACCACCCTACTCACAGAAAAAGCACAAGCAAAAATCTTTCATTTAGAATTTCCTTCTTTTGTAAGGGCTTGCATTTGTCCCACTGTAATTTCCAGCACTGTTTTTTTTTCCTTCTGTGTGCAATGCCTGGCAAAACTGATAAGAAAATTGGAAAGGTCAAGCCTAGACTAGCAAAGTGAAATGCCTTGTTTCTGGGTTAAGAATTGCTGATGTGTCCTCATACCCTGGGAATATTTGATAGACATGATCATAGGAATTTTAAACACACACACACAAACTGTCAGTTAAAAATGGATCGTTGTTGCTTTTTCTTTCATCAACTGGAATATTATTTTTCATGACCTATGGACAGAAACAGTATGCTGACCTTTAGGTGTGCTCTACTCTCATGGACAATTTGCATGGCTCATTTCCTGGGCGCTGCGGAGAAAAACTCAAGCGGGGGAGAAGGGTTCACATACCATTGAACTAGAAAGAATTGAAATGATACGCTTGATGAAAGTATCCTCAAATAGCCAGGAAATTTTAATCCAGTTTGGAATTAAACTATAATATGCTATACATTAGGAGGGTCATTTGAGCCAGAAAGAATTTTTTTCTCTTCACCGCTTGATGGATTATAGCTGTGATGGTTGCATTCTTTGGACAGCACTGCTTTGCTCTACTGTTTCTGAACCTGCCTCTTCCATTGGGTTAAGAGGGAAGGCAAACTTTAGCAGTTGCAAAATGTGCTATTCAGTCAGCCCTCTGTATCCATGAATTCTTTATCCATGGATTCAACCATCCATGGCTTGAAAACTATTTTTAAAATATATAAATTTAAAAAAGCAAACTTTGATTTTTCCATTTTATATAAGGGACAACATTCTACTATGCCATTGTATATAATGGTACTTGAGCATCCATGTTTTTGGGTATCTGCAGGGGGTCCTGGAACCAAACCCCACAGGATACCAAGGGCCCACTGTATACTTTAGTCGTATAGTTACAATGTCTGATATGTTCATACTTTTTGTGTGGTTCCATGATCATATGAACTGGCTGCTACCAATAGATTACAATACAATACAGCCTACATGACTTAAATGTAGTGTAAAAATCCCCCATTGAAGTTATGTTACACAACCCCTACACTGAATACCAACATAGAACAACATATGTGGATCAGTCTAACAACCAATTATACAATTGTAATGTGAAATGCACAAAGGCAATGCATAGTGACGATGCACTTTCACACCCTACTTTTTGTACATTAATGCACTACTATCTGCACAATGTCCCCAAACAAGGAACTTTGCTTATGCCACCATCAGCTGAATACAACTGTTGGGCATAGTCCAAAAAAAGTAGTTTGCTTGTGCAATGCAACTTATTCTTGCATATATTACTAAAAGAATGATAGCCTATCGTTTTTCACCTTTTATTATACCAAATGTTTTGGCTACAACAGATGTATTCAGCCCCCTTGAATCCCATTTTATGAGAAAGGCTGGATACAAATCTAATAAATAAATAATAAATAAAATAAAATGCAGTGGTCTGACACATGCACAAACCCAATCCTATAGTGCTTATGCATAATAACTATGCCACATGCAGGGTCACAGTGGAGCCAGGGATCACAGGGACAAAGAGGCTTGGACATTTTGATTAATGTGATGATGACATCATTTGCCACTCTCTCAATTCCCCCCATTCCCTCAGAATTTGGGTGCAATCCTTGAAGTAGGAAGGGATGGAGTATTGATTTTCCCAGCAACCATCAATTAATGTGACCTGCTGCTGTTGCACTGCAAAATAATTTGTGGGTGGGTTGGTCTTGAATGAGCAGTGAAGGGCCCAGTCATTTTTCATGGAGATAAAGACTATTGGCACTGGTTTGCTGATAACTACCTTCATTTTTGAAACAATCATGATGGGTATATAGTACATCAAAATTTACCACTACACCACTGTTCTGCTGCAAATGAACCCTACTGTGTTCAGCAGGGCTTCTTCCCAGGCAAATGTGAGTAGTATTTTATTGTAACAGTTCAGTCCTATGCACATTCTGTGAGGCTGTCTCACTAACCATTGTGTTTAGGATTTTTAGTATATGACAAAAGTCATAATGTCATGGTGTTTATTATCAGCTTGCTTGAATTAGCATGTAGTTGTTGTTGTTGTTGTTGGAAAAACATATTGTACAAATATAAAATATAAAATCAAATACAAAATTAAGACATTTATTGACAAAATGTCCGAATTCCAAGAACCGGAAGCAGGAAAACTAATTGCATAAGCTGTCCATAGTAATTAAACCTATGATAGAACATCATTCCAAAGTCCAATATGAGATTATAGAGACATTAATATATCTTATGATTAACATAATCAATAAAAGGAAACCAGTCAGTTAAAAAGTGTTTTCATAATGTTCATGTTTAGAGTGTCTATTTTACCAGGCAAGCCTGTATGGTTTTCAACATGTTTACTTGATGAAGAAACCAGTGAAGCTTCAAAAGCTTGTTTGATGCATTTTGTGCATTTTGGCTGGCCAGTAAAGGTACCACTGTTTTGTCAATTTTGGATTTAGTTGTATTTTGTTGTATGGCCAACACAACTACCCCTGAATAATTTTATCAGCACATTTCTCTATAAAGAGAAATGATCACATTTTATCTTTCCAGAGGCCCCATGATAAATTATGTACATATTTCTATTGCTGTGCAATGACTAGTCTTAATGGTAAACAAAGGAATGATATTGATCTTTTATATGAAATATCTTGCACTTATTGGTTCATTCCTTGACACAAAGATTTCAATATGATGGTCAGTACATGTAAGATTGAAAACAACACTCTCTTTTAGATACTGTAAAGTCACCAGCATGGTGTAGTGGTTTGTAGTGGACTGGAGACCAGAGTTTGATTCCCCACTTA